>CM042378.1:31791108-31808608 GCA_023634145.1 Thymallus thymallus | reverse complement strand
TAGTCCGTGACCCAGGAGACTAAGGGTGCTTCCACTTGCATCCTCTTCATCTTCTCACCCAGTAGCAGGGGCCGAATGGTGTTGAAGGCACTGGAGAAGTCAAAAAACATAACCTTCACAGTGCAACCTGCGTTATGTTTTTTTACTTCTCCAGTGCCTTCAATACCATTCAGCCCCTGCTACTGGGTGAGAAGATGAAGATGACGAGGATGAAAGTGGAAGAATTATTGCTTATTGCTATTATAAACGGGTTACCAACATCAATAGAACAGTAAACAAGTAGTTTTACATCATTCTATATTGTCAGTTTACCACTGATTCCCTCCATCCTCCTCAGTCTACCACTGATTGTGATAATAATGCAGCTATCGAACTAATCCAGCCCTGTCAAGCTGACTCAATTGAACAAATGTCCTCATCCCCCGCGTTGCATTGGAGGAATAATAACACTACTAATATATTCTCTCCTGGGGAGAGATGGAGGGAAAGGCATGAATAAAATACTATCTGTGTCTGATGTTAAGCATTCACAGTGTAGTACGATTCACCATTAACAGGAGGTGTATGTGTGTCTCTGCATGCATTTGCATGTACATGTGTGGATGTATGTGTGTTCATGTGTATGTGTACTGTGTGTTTGTGTCTGAGTGAGAGATGGTGAGCCATAAATCACATCTATATTTGTCATGTAATTTAGCTCTCAGCATCTCTGCGCTGGTTAATAGAGCCCACCACAAATATGATTTACTGTTTCATAGATTAATAACTGGAATTCATATCTCCCTTCCTTCACACACACACACACACACACACACACACACACACACACACACACACACACACACACACACACACACACACACACACACACACACACACACACACACACACACACACACACATACATACACACAACACAAATAGGTTGTCCTGCTGTAAACAGATGAGGCAGCCCTAGCTAGCGGAGGTCTTGCTTGTTTAGCCGTGTAACTCAATTTGAAACGCTAACACTACCACAGGCCCAGAGGCATGCTATCATCCTCCCGGTTCCTGGCAATTTAGCTCCTGTGTTTTAGCATGGAACAGTGTGCAGACCATATTTCATACACTGTGCATAAAATTAATTGGGAATTTGGGCTGGAATAATTTGTGTTGTGCTGATTTGAATTGTAGATGAGAAAGAGGTTGTTAAGCTATATGTGTGTGTGTGTGTTCCTGGTTTCTATTGTTGCCAAACTGGAGCATCTGTGAGCTGCTAACATTAACCATGATCACTTTTAGCATCATCATTAGAATCCTTCATCAATGGAGAGAGAGAGTCGAGAGAGAGAGATGGATGGATTGAGAGAGAGAGTCGAGAGAGAGAGATGGGTGGATTGAGAGAGAGAGTCGAGAGAGAGAGAGAGAAAGAGAGAGAGAGAGATGGGTGGATTGAGAGAGAGAGAGAGAGTCGAGAGAGAGAGATGGGTGGATTGAGAGAGAGAGTCGAGAGAGAGAGAGATGGGTGGATTGAGAGAGAGAGTCGAGAGAGAGAGAGATGGGTGGATTGAGAGAGAGAGTCGAGAGAGAGAGAGAAAGAGAGAGAGAGAGAGCGGAAGAGAGGGAAAGCCCGAGAATTAAAGTTGTTTAACTAAAGTATATGAGTATGTATTTACATATGAGTGTACTGAAACTCAATACAGTATGTGTGGGTGCACTACAGGGGAAGGACTCTCAACCTGGGACAGGAGGGAGCTGGGTTTAATTTAAATTATTTCCTTTTTTGGCCGTTCAGATGCTAAACCCCCTCTGACCTAATGTGCTGTTGGCTGGAGAGAGAGGAGTCCAATCAGATTGTCTTTTAAAGGTCTGGTAACAACCCATACTGAGCTCTGTCTGAACTCTGCTAACTCTCTCTCTATCTCCTTCTCTCTCTCTCTCTCTCTCTCTCCTTCTCTCTCCCCCCCATCCTGCACAATCTCTCTCTCTCTCTCTCTTTTTCTCTCTCTCTCTCTCTTTTTCTCTCTCTCTCTCTCTCTCTCTCTCTCTCTCTCTCTCTCTCTCTCTCTCTCTCTCTCTCTCCTTCTCTCTCCCCTCATCCTGCACAATCTCTCTCTCTCTCTCTCTCTCTCTCTCTCTCTCTCTCTCTCTCTCTCTCTCTCTCTCTCTCTCTCTCTCTCTCTCTCTCTCTCTATTTCTCTCTCTCTCTCTCTCTCTCTCTCTCTCTCTCTCTCTCTCTCTCTCTCCTTCTCTCTCCCCCCCATCCTGCACAATCTCTCTCTTTCTCTCTCTCTCTCTCTCTCTCTCTTTCTCTCTCATTCTCTATATATCAACAGTATATACCTGTACCTCTCTCTCTCTTTCACAATCTGTAGGTCTCTCTTTTATTATCTTTCTATCTCTGTCTGCCTTTCACTTCTTATGGAGATAGTGTGAGCACAGCTTTAATGTTTTTTTAATAGCATTTTGATTACCAGTAAACACATGCAGGGTAGATATTATCGGAAATGGCATTTCTGGAGAATGTTAGCGAGATCAGAGATAATGAAACCAGCAGCAACAGTTTGTTAAAGGGTTGAAACTGAGTTTGGAACATTCCAGAAGAGACCCATCCATCAGACACACATATTTACACAGCCCTATAGCTGACACCTGCCTCTACACTAATGCTTATTCAGTGTGTGTGTGCGTGTGTGCCTGCGTGTATGTGTGTACACACGGCACAAAATATGAACGATGGGTAGAGCTATACATTTACAGTGCATTCAGAATGTATTCAGACCCTTTCACTTTTTCAACATTTTGTTAATTTACAGCCTTTTTCTAAAATTGATTAATTTCATGTTTTACCCTTTGCTATGAGACTTTGAGCTCAGGTGCTTCCTGTTTCCATTGATCATCCGTGAGCTTTTTCTACAACTTGATTGGAGTCCACCTGTGGTAAATTCAATTTTACATTTGTAATACATTTGCAAAGATTTCAAAAAACGTGTTTTTGCTTTGTCGTTATGGGGTATTGTGTGTAGATTGATGAGGGGAAAAGAATGTGGGAAAAGTGTCTGAATACTTTCCAAATCCACTGTAGTTTGTCACCAGGGTTGGGTAGGTTACTTTCTAAATGTAATCCGTTAGTTACTAGTTACCTGACCAAAATTGTAATCAGTAAAGTAACTTTTGTATTACCCAAACTCAGTAACGTAATCTGATTACATTCTGTTACTTTTAGATTACTTTCACCTTATTAGCCATTAGAAGAAGACAAACATGTATGTTACCAATTGAACAACATCTATTGCAGGATAAATCAATGTTAAAGTTTACATAGCTGGCCATAATATGGATGTTAAATTTTACTTTATGGGTTGGTTATGTAGGCTTCTTCTAACCCATCGCTTTCTACTACATATAATAATATGATTAAATTATATCTTTACATTAAAAACAAAAGTCTATCATAATTCCAGTCATTCCAATAAATGTTATGCCCCTTGATCTTCAAGAATAGGACTTGGAAATATGGAAGTATAGATTAGCCAAATTGTTTTACCTGAGCATCACCCCAAAACTAAGGACTTATTAGCCAGCCCTACTCTGTTGTGTATGATTTTGTTGTCATGGAGGACTGATTGGGCTCATTGATTCGAGTTGAAAAATAAATGATGCTCTCATTGAATGGCATGCTTTGCCAAGAGTGTGCAAAGCTGTCATCAAGACAAAGGGTGGCTACTTTGAAGAATCGAAAATATAAAATATGAATAGCTTTTTAGCAAAGAGCAATTTCTCAAGCAAGAATTTTCTTTCTTATTGGTTTATTAACTAATTTACAGCCTGGTGACTAAACTCCATCCCACTGAAGCTGATTTCATGCTGACATTTCAGCCAGTCTGTCCTCAAGGCAAAGGGTGAATAAGGGTCAAATATAAAATACTTTTTTGTTTACTACATGATTCCATATGTGTTATTTCATAGTTTTGATGTCTTCACTATTATTCGACAATGTAGAAACTGGTAAAAATAAAGAAATAAAGACTGGTACTGTATATATAATTTATAAGTCAAAAAATGGATGTTGCAACTACAGATTGCCCCTTTAAGTCTATCAAATGTTTGAGCAATAAAAGCCCCACTTTTATTCCATAGGCTTGGATTTGCATTATGCAACTGTTGCAAGAGCGCATTTTCACTGGCTGTCCACTGGTTTCAAAAACAATGATTGGTAGGCAGCTTAAACTTCTTGAATTCAACCATTATTGGGTTCAAATACACATTTAGATTTGTGAACAGCCATCCTGTCACAAGGTGATAGAGAGGAGACCAGACGCAGGATGAAATATATAGGATGATGTATTTTAATGAGCAAAAAACACGTTGTCAGACTACTTTACGCTAAACATCGAGAACAAATAAACGAGACTCTCACACACGACAACAAGAAAAAGTCATCTACAAGCACACATGCCAAGCACAGAACTTAAATAGAAGGAGTAAATGACAGACAGCTGCGCGTAATGGAGAGAGTCCATGAACATGGAGAACAGCTGCGCGTAATGGAGAGAGTCCATGAACATGGAGAACAGCTGCGCGTAATGGAGAGAGTCCATGAACATGGAGAACAGCTGCGCGTAATGGAGAGAGTCAATGGATAATGGAGCACATCTGCGAGGAATAATAGGTGGTAGCTAGTAGGTCGGCGAATGGGAGCGACATAGTTGGGATTCCCCAGAGGGAGGCGTGCCCACGGAAGGCTCCGTGACACATCCACATCCACAGCAACCACAATCCGTAAGGCGCAAATAGCTCAATGAGCGAGCAGCAGTGTGATTCACATCAATGCGCTACTTAGATCAATAATAATTGATATCCGTATCGCCGTCATCCTTACCTCGAAGCATTTATTACATTTTGATAATCTTTGGATGCTGACAGCAGTCACACCATTGGAAGACATTGCCTACAAAAGCCTATTCCTGCTCTTTTCCCGCGATCCATCAAACACATTTGGTGTGTCATCATAGTGGTCTCTGACTTTTGGTCAGACTCGCTCAGGTGGAACAAACGTTAACTTTTTCAATGCTGATTTGAATGTTATTTACGCAAAGTAATCATCTAGTTTTTCAAAAGTATCTGTAATCTGATTACAATATTTTTTGCAGGTAAAGTAACAGATTACAGTTACTGTTTTTTTTGCAATCCCTTACATGTCATCCATTACTCCCCAATCCTGTTTGTCACTGTGTGCTTCCTTGAACAAAGCAACTACTGATCAGGAGGTATACACTGTAAATAAAGACATGAAAGTCTAGCACTTTGTTTCCACTTCTTCTCTCTCTCACCCACCCATTCACACTCAGACAGAGGAGGAGAGGACCAGCTAGTAGAGATTCCACGGGAGAGAAGAGGTGAGGAGAGGGAATGGTTCATTAGAGGAGTGCTGCCCTACCAACACCTGTATCTCATTAGTGGGACAGTGGAAGGCCGTCAACTGACCCCCACAATCAATCTGCTCTGTGTGTGTGTGTCTTTCTGTGTCTGTCTGTCTGTGTGTGTGTGTGTGTGTGTGTGATCTGTGTGGTTTATTGTCACCCTCTGAGGCTAATGAGCCTCTGCCCACTTTACTCAGTCTACTCAACCTGTCACACTGCATTCAACCTGATCTCTCTCTCCCTCTCCCTCTCAATTCAATTAAATTAAATTCATTTAAAGGGGTTTTATTTACATGGGAAACATATGTTAACATTGCCAAAGCAAGTGAAGTAGATAAAAAACAAAAGTGAAATAAACAATAAAAATGAACAGTAAACATTACACTCACAAAAGTTCTAAAAGAATAAAGACATTTCAAATGTGATATTATGTATATATACAGTGTTATAACGATGTGTAAATAGGGAAAATAACTCATAATGTGCTTTCTAACACACACAGTGCGTTAGGAAATACACATATGTACTTTATACTGTCGATGTGGGGCTTACTGGTATTGTAAGGATTCAGTAATCTGATTGACAACGTCCACAGGGCATTAGAGGGAGAATCCTGGAGTGCTTTGAGTGCTTTCAGCCAATAGAAGCCAATAGAAGCCCAGGCTATGTAATTAGTACAGGATCATTCTCCACTCTAATGCTCTATGCTAGGGGCTGGACCTTTGAAACCAGACAAAACTCATCTGCTGATTGGTCTATCTTACATCCATCCTCTCTTTTTCTTTTTCAAATAATTTCCCTCTCTACTTATCTCTTCTCATTTAGCTTTCCAAATCTCCCCTCCCTCCATCCCTCCACTGTCTCTCTCAAATCAATTCAATTCAAGGTGCTTTATTTACATGGGAAACATATGTTGACATTGCCAAAGCAAGTGAAATAGATAATAAACAAAAAATAAACAAATAAACAATAAAAATTAACAATAAACATTACACTCAGAAGTTCCGAAAGAATAAAGACATTTCAAATGTCATATTATGGCTAAATACATAGAAAATAAATAAACATAAATATGGGTTGTATTTACAATGGTGTTTGTTCTTCACTGGTTGCCTTTTTCTTGTGGCAACAGATGTCACACTGTGGTATTTCACCAGGTATATATGAGAGTTTATCAAAATTGGGTTTGTTTTCTAATTCTTTGTGGATCTGTATAATCTGAGAGAAATATGTGTCTCTAATATGGTCATACATTTGGCAGGAGGTTATAATGCCTTCTCTCTCTCCCCCTCTCTCTCTCTCTCTCCGTCTCTCTCTCTCCCTCTCTCCTCGCCGTCTCTCTCTCTCGCCGTCTCTCTCTCTCTCCCTCTCGCCGTCTCTCTCTCTCCCTCTCTCTCTTGCCTTCTCTCTCTCTCCCCCTCTCTCTCTCTCTCTCTCTCTCCGTCTCTCTCTCTCCCTCTCTCTCTCTCCCTCTCTCTCTCTCTCGCCGTCTCTCTCTCTCGCCGTCTCTCTCTCCCTCTCTCTCTCTCTCTCTCTCTCTCTCTCTCTCTCTCTCTCTCTCTCTCTCTCTCTCTCTCTCTCTCGCCGTCTCTCTCTCTCTCCCTCTCTCTCGCCGTCTCTCTCTCTCTCTCTCTCTCTCTGTCTCTCTCTCTCTCTCTCCCTCTCTCTCGCCGTCTCTCTCTCTCTCTCTCGCCGTCTCTCTCTCTCTCTCTCTCTCTGTCTCTCTCAAGCCGTTTCTCCCTCTCCCTCTCTCTCTCTGTCTGTGATTTTCTCTCAGCCCCTCCCCCTCTTTTTCTTGTCTGTTCTTCCATGAAATTAAAGCCCTTTAAGCTGCTGTTTAATCAGAGCCTGTTTGGGAAAGTGCTGTGATAGAAACTGTCGACTGTGAGTGTGTTGATTGTGTGTGTGTGTGTGAGTGTGTGTGTGTGTGTGTGTGTGTGTGTGTGTGTGTGTGTGTGTGTCCAGGTGCATGTGTGTGTCTCTGTTCGGTATGTGTGTATGTCGTATTTTTAATCCATACATAATCTGTTATAGAGGGGTGCAGTTTGATATAATTGTGGGCGGTTGGATAAGTCAATTCTGTGTAACAAAGCTAATGAAATCCAACAGCTACAAATCAGTGTTTACAGCTTCAGTCCTGAGGAGCTCTGGACTATATTACAGTAAAATGTACTGGGACTGATAAACACTACACTATATTACAGTAAAATGTACTGGGACTGATAAACACTACACTATATATCAGTATAATGGGACTGATAAACACTACACTACATTACAGTAAAATGTACTGGGACTGATAAACACTACACTATATTACAGTATACTGGGACTGATAAACACTACATTACATTACAGTATAATGTACTGGGACTGATAAACACTACATTACATTACAGTATACTGGGACTGATAAACACTACAATACAGTAAAATGGGACTGATAAACACTACATTACATTACAGTATAATGGGACTGATAAACACTACATTACATTACAGTATACTGGGACTGATAAACACTACATTACATTACAGTATACTGGGACTGATAAACACTACACTATATTACAGTATACTGGGACTGATAAACACTACACTATATATCAGTATAATGGGACTGATAAACACTACACTACATTACAGTAAAATGTACTGGGACTGATAAACACTACACTATATTACAGTATACTGGGACTGATAAACACTACATTACATTACAGTATAATGTACTGGGACTGATAAACACTACATTACATGACAGTATACTGGGACTGATAAACACTACAATACAGTAAAATGGGACTGATAAACACTACATTACATTACAGTATAATGGGACTGATAAACACTACATTACATTACAGTATACTGGGACTGATAAACACTACATTACATTACAGTATACTGGGACTGATAAACACTACATTACATTACAGTATACTGGGACTGATAAACACTACATTACATTACAGTATAATGGGACTGATAAACACTACATTACATTACAGTATAATGTACTGGGACTGATAAACACTACATTACATTACAGTATAATGGGACTGATAAACACTACATTACAGTAAAATGGGACTGATAAACACTACATTACAGTATAATGGGACTGATAAACACTACACTACATTACAGTATAATGGGACTGATAAACACTACATTACAGTAAAATGGGACTGATAAACACTACATTACAGTATAATGGGACTGATAAACACTACATTACATTACAGTATAATGGGACTGATAAACACTACATTACAGTAAAATGGGACTGATAAACACTACATTACAATATAATGGGACTGATAAACACTACATTACATTACAGTATAATGGGACTGATAAACACTACATTACATTACAGTATAATGGGACTGATAAACACTACATTACAGTATAATGGGACTGATAAACACTACATTACATTACAGTATAATTGTTACATTGCAATAAAAACACATTGACACAAGCTGATGATGATAATGATGATCTTCAGGACAACAACAGTGTTGGTGGTGATGATGATAATTATGCTGATGGTTATGATGGTGATGATAATGATGGTGACGATGATGATGATGATAATGGTGATGATAATGATGGTGATGATGACGATGGTGATGACCATGATGGTGATGATAATGATGGTGATGATGATAATGACAGCGATGATGATAATGGTGATGAGAATGGCGATGATGATGATGATATTGATGATGATGCTAATGATGGTGATGATGGTGATGGTGATGATGATGATGATAATGGTGATGAATAAGTATGGTGACGATTATGATGATAATGATGGTGATGATAATGATGGTGATGATGATGACGATGATAACGGTGATGATTCTAATGATAATGATAATGATGATGATCATGGTGAGAGTGATGAGGAAGATGGTGATGAAGATTACGATGGTGACGATGGTGATGATGATGAGGAAGATGATGATGACCACCAAGACAACAACAGTGGTGGTGGTAATGATGATGATGATGATGATGATTGTAGAGTTGTTATTGTAGATGGGGCACCAAAACTGTGTGTGTGTGAGCACACGTACGTGTGTGTGTGTGTGTGTCTCTGACGGTCATGTTTAGATCCCCATTGTGTCCATCTCTTATCTTTCAGCAGCAAGTGTCGGAGTCAGACAGACATCCTTCCTTCCCCAGTTATCTTCACGCTGCATTGGGGCAGAAAATCACCCACTATCATATACTGAACCTGAGCTGGAAATCACACCAAAACCAGGATCACATCCTGGATGTATTCTGTCAAAGTTTTATTATGACAGATAGAGAACATTCCATTCCTCCTCTGATGGATCTATGTAACGGCAGAGAAGGAGGTATCACAGGTATTGATGGTGGATCTATGTAACGACAGGTATCACGGCTGTTATTAATGATGGTATGTTTGTGTTAATAGTCCAACCAGTTTAAGTAATAGAACTGACTAAGGACATGTTCCACTAATGGCCTGAAGATGGCAGTGTAAGTCCAACAAACACTAGTAGTGTCAGCATTAGTGTGTCCTGTGGGCTTTGTGTGTGAGTGGTCATGTGTGTGTGTGTGTGTGTGTGTGTGTGTGGCTTTGCAAATGCCCTCTTATATAGAAGGTAGCAACACCATCATCATCTTCGTCATTATCAAAAACATCCCCATCGGTATAATCAGTGTGACTACCACTGTGCATGCTTGCAGTTGTGCAAGGTGTGTCCGTCTGCTCTATACATGTACCTTTTCTCTCCACTTCCGTCCATCTCCCTCCATCTCTCTCTCCCTCCACCTCTCTCTCCCTCCATCTCCGTCCATTTCTCTCTCCCTCCATCTCTCTCTCCGTCTATCTCCGTCCATCTCTCTCTCTGTCTATGTCCCTCCATCATTTTCTTGTCAGGTGATTAGCAGGTTAGTTTCCAGAGTGACAGTGTGTCATCAGCAAGACTTCAACTCCTCTCACTGTTTCCCCTCTCTGTCTCTCTCTCCCTCTATGTCCCCATACATCTCTTCCTCTCTCGCTTGCTGTCAGATACTTAGCAGGGTCGTCCTCTGGGTGAGAGCCCAGAGAGAGCGAGAGAGACTGTGTGTCTGTGTGTGTGTGTGTCTGTGTGTCTGTGTGTGTGTATCTGTGTGTGTGTGCATGTGTATGTGTGTGTCTGTGTGTGCAGGGATGAAAGCATGACAGCAGCATCAGCTCTCAGACTCAATCAGATATGTTCACCTTTCTGCCCTGCTCTCTCTCTTCCTCCTATCTCTCCATCTCTCACTTGCTATTTTTCCTCTCCCCTGCCCTCTATCACTCAAACCTTCTCTATCCCTCAAACCTTCTCTATCCCTCAAACCTTCTCTATCCCTCAAACCTTCTCTATCCCTCATTAACTCCGTCTTTCTCCTTTTGACTTTCAGTGACTTTTCATCCTCATATGGAGACATCTCTACCGTCACACTCTCCTCACTCGCACACACTCTCACTCACAGACTCTCCTTACTCTCACACACTCCAACTCTCACTCACTCACACACTCCAACTCTCACTCACACACTCCAACTCTCACTCACACACTCCAACTCTCACTCACACACTCCAACTCTCACTCACAGACTTCCCGTCGCTTACTTACCTACCGTCACCCCGTCTCTTTAAACGTAATCCGCTTCATGTGTGACATGATGCCACAATGAGCTCTTTCCATTTTGACCCGTCCTCTCTATTCAATTCAATTCAATTCAAGGGGTTTTATTTACATGGGAAACATATGTTAACATTGCCAAAGCAAGTGAAGTAGATAATAAACAAAAGTGAAATAAACAATAAAAATTAACAGTAAACATTACACTCACAGAAGTTACATAAGAATAAAGACATTTCAAATGTCATATTATGTATATATACAGTGTTATAACAATGTGCAAATAGTTAAAGTATAAAAGGGAAAATAAATAAACATAAATATGGGTTGTATTTACAATGGTGTTTGTTCTTCACTGGTTTCCCTTTTCTTGTGGCAACAGGTCACAAATCTTGCTGCTGTGATGGAACACTGTGGTATTTCACCCAGTAGGTATGGGAGTTTATCAAAATTGGGTTTGTTTTCTAATTCTTTGTGGATCTGTGTAATCTGAGGGAAATATGTGTCTCTAATATTATCATACATTTGGCAGGAAGTTAGGAAGTGAACTTCAGTTTCCACTTCATTTTGTGGGCAGTGTGCACATAGCCTGTCTTCTCTTGAGAGCCAGGTCTGCCTACGGCGGCCTTTCTCAATAGCAAGGCTATGCTCACTGAGTCTGTACATAGTCAAAGCTTTCCTTAAGTTTGGGTCAGTCACAGTGGTCAGGTGTTATTCCACTGTGTACTCTCTGTTTAGGGCCAAATAGCATTCTATTTTGCTCTGTTTTTTGTGAATTATTTCCAACATGTCATGTAATTTCCAACATGTCTGCTGTTGTTCACGGTTTAGCACCACAGACATCACGGTGGTCCAACATGTCGGCTGTTATTCACGGTTTAGCACCACAGATATCACGGTGGTCCAACATGTCGGCTGTTGTTCACGGTTTAGCACCCCGGACACAGAGGGGACCTCACAAATCTGTTGTTCATGGTTTAGCACCACAGACATTCCATGTATTCTATTCCGGACATTATTATGAGCCGTCCTCCCCTCAGCAGTCTGATAAACATGCATGGTGTAGACACACACACACACACACACACACACACACACACACACACACACACACACACACACACACACACACACACACACACACACACACACACACACACACACACACACACACACACACACACACACACACACACACACACACACACACACACACACACACACCTTGCACACACTGTGTGGACAGTGCTAGTTATACTGAGGGGATGTTTTTGATGATGATGATGACGATGATGACGATGGTGTTGATCCCTCCTCTATAAGCCCTGCAGTAGTGGAACAATAAGTCTGTCTGTCTGCTTCTCCTCTGCTTAGCCCCCTCACTGGTCTCTGTGGCATTACTCAAAGGTCTCTCTCTAACCAATCCCAGACAGTCAATATATGTCCAGCATTAGATCACGGCAGGGAAGTTTAACCTAACAGATGACATTCAATACAGCCACAATGATTGCCTCCTAATGAATGAAATAGCCCTGACATTTCAGGACAAAACGCTGCTCCTTTCATATGCGACTGTTAACTGGTACACCACACTGGTTATACCACTCTCTCTCTCTCTCTCTCTCTCTCTCTCTCTCTCTCTCTCTCTCTCTCTCTCTCTCTCTCTCTCTCTCTCTCTCTCTCTCTCTCTCTCTCTCTCTCTCTCTCTCTCTCTCTCTCTCTCTCTCTCTCTCATCCTCTCTCCTCTGCCCCAGCTAGCACAGAGACAGCCATGCATGTCCCAGCATACTGACGAGGAGCAGAGAGGAGAAAGGAAGGGAGGGAGAGGAAGTAGGAAAGAAAGCGTACATGGAGGTAGAGAGTAAGCGGCTAGAGATAGCGACAGAGAGAGAGAGAGAAAGACAGAGAGAGAGGGCGTTGTGGACGGGGTTTGTTATACCTTTGTTTTAAGCCTATCCCAAACCTTAACCCTTACCTTAACCATTCGTAGTTAATAACTAGCCTTAAAACCTTGGAGTTAATGCCTACACTTAACCTTAAACACTTTTAAATTTGATGTTTGGAAAAACTTCAAAATTTGACGTTTGAGAAACATGGATGAATGTCTAATTCTGACGTGAGACTGTGAGATCTTGTTGGGAGAGAGAAGGCGATGGAGTGTGGGAGAGCGAGAGAGCAAGCAGGGCATGAGGAGTGCGGTGTTTTATAGGGAGTGTTTGGGCTGAGGGAGATTAAGCAGCAGGTAGGAGAGACAGGGCGACAGCACCCTACGGGGAGTCGTAACCCCACAATGACCCCTGTATGACCCTGAACGGCCCTCCCTGGAGGTCCACACTTTTTTTTTCCACACACGTACACACACACACACACCTACCCGCCCCAGGAGCAACCAGGCCACCCACCAACATGGGAAGGGAGAGACGGAGGGGGGAAAGGAGGAGGAGGGGGTGAGTGCTTGCCGGGGTAATCACCCGCCAGTCATTTAAGGGAGGGAGGGATGAGGTGATGGAGGGAGAGAGGAAGGAGGCATGGCCTGATCTGGAAGAGTGCCTTTGCAATAGCAGATCTGAAAGTTTCTGTTTTACCAGAATACAAATGAGGTCTGACTATGTTGTTATGGGAGACACGGGCCTAGCTCTTTTCAGCTGCAGGAGACAGGGCTACACGCATGTGCGCGCACACACACACACACACACACACACACACACACACACACACACACACACACACACACACACACACACACACACACACACACACACACACACACACACACACACACACACACACACACACACACACACACACACACACACACACACACACACACAGAGACACACACATTCTGCTACTGATATACCAGATAATGTGGCTTGTTAAAAGCAAAACCTGATTATGACCCCTTATTTGATGTCTCTAAAAGAATCAGATGTGAGAACAGTTTGTGTCTCTGTGTCATGCTCGGGGCGGCAGGTAACCTAGCGGTTAGAGCATTGGGCTAGTAACCGAAATGTCGCTGGTTCGAATACCCGAGCCGACAAGGTGAAAAACCTGTCTATGTGTCCTTGAGAAAGACACTTAACCCTAATTTGCCGTCATTGTAAATATGAATTTATTCTTAGCTGACTTGCCTAGTTAAATAAAGATACAAAAAATAGGCATGGTCTGTTTTCTGAACACATAAAAATGTAGACAAAATAATTGAAAAATCCTAAACTCCTCTGACATACTGATTAATTTAATGAGGGTTTTAATCTAAACGTAAAGTTAATGTGAACCCTATAATGATCTAAGTTAAATAATTCCTGCTGTCCCTTAGTGAAGTAGCAATATGGGTCTCGCTATCTTTGAATAGGATGTCAGAGTTCATTCCTTGAGCACATTATTTACAGGCGTAATAAATAAACGAGAAGAGTGTGTGCGCTACAAATCCATTCAATTAAATGTTTTAGCCCCGAGGCACGAAATGGATGCCCTCCTTGCTCCTTGCCTGTGGACTATCCCCAGAGTTGCGTTTCAATAGATATGACCACACACACATTGTAGTGCACAACTAAAGGCTCTGTAGGAGTCGACTCTTGCTCGACTCCCAGAACACGCGGAAATGGATGCACACTCGTACACACCACCTCATTATTCCAGAGTCCTGCTAGCAAGACTACTTTTGCTTTCTAGAGGACTGACATGAGCATGATGTTGCCCATTTGTTTGAATATAGAAGGTGATGTGTAGAAACTAGAATATTTTCGATGTTATTTCTGCCGTCTGCAGTCTTTGCGGATCCCGTTGGAAGATAATGTGCACACTATGCTGAAGGCTCTGCATGGTCAATCTGACGTCTGCAGTGGCTGTGCAGCATTTACTGCAATACGGCCTCTGCGGAAGTCAGGGCATTCATACTTCTTGCGCTTAGCTGAGCAGAGCAGAGCTGTTGTGAAGAAGGTTGTCAAGGAAGTGAATTTGTGTTTATACTGGACCTCCTGCCCCCACCTACTGTCAACCAATCGTGTCAATGCAGAGCTATATGGAGCCCTCCACACAGTTACAACATTTGGGCGGCGCACAGAGATGCTGTATGGAGCTCAACTTGACCTCTGCATGGCTCCGGAGGCTCCAGGATTGTGTCAAACCCTCCATACAGCGCCTGCGCCACTTTTTTCAGATCAGGCATTAACTGCCTTTACGTCTATTCTTTGGCATGCTCTAGCCCTATTGGGAGGAGTATTTCTAGAGACACAATTTTTGTAATTATTATCCAAGCATGTGCGTTATTCCAGAGGACGATTCACTGAGGATTCGTTTTTCCAAACTACCCCCCTGTAATTATATATATTTTTCAAATTGAATTGACTCTTACGACAAAAGCCTAGATGTTTTTATTGTAAGCGTGAAGATATGTCAATGTCATGTCTAGATGATAAAAGGGTACACTGACAACTCGTGCTTGGCTGCCACATGTATAGGTCTCCCCATAATATTTAAATTGATGAAGAGTGATCATGATAATTATTTTAGGATCCATCCATGGCAGACGTCCTTCCCGATAACAATCGCCCCACATCCTGCTGACTTGAGCTGCTGAACCGTATTTGCACTTCACTGTGTTTATGGATGAGGAAGTGAACTTGCCGTTTCCAAAAAGTTTAGTGGGGATGCTGCTTTGCGATCTATTGCCTAGGACTGGGCTCTGCAACCCTGTTCGTGGAGCGCTACAGTCCTGTAGGTTTTCACTCCAACCCTAATCTAACAATAATTAGCTGGTTGATAAACTGAATCAGGTCAATTACAACTGGGATTGGAGCGAAAACCTACAGGAAGGTAACTAGCCCTCCAGGAACATGGTTGGAGAGCCCTGACCTAGGACATCAGCCAGGGTTTCATTAAATAAGCTATAGGAAATACTTTTTAATGTACATTTAGGACTAATTAAACTGATGCATTTGGCAATGTTCAACTTCAATTTACTGGCACTATGAATAATAGCTTAGCTATACTCATTGATAGCTTAATATATACTTTAATATACTTTTGGTGAATTTAATTAGGCATTACTATTTATAAGGAATTAAAAGATACAGATTACCAAGATATAGCATTTAGTTTTTTTCGTTACACCCGCAACAAGGAATGGGAGTCGACATCGGGAGTCGAAGGGCAAGGATTATTTTGGAGTCGACTCCCCACCACTCTATACAAATGTTTCTGTCTTGAGAGAGGATAAGAAAGTGTTTTGCAGCTGTTTATTCAAACCAACTTTATTCAAAATAGCTAAAGGAGACACAAGAAGTAGCCAGTCTAAGTAGCTAGCTAGCCAACAACAAGTAACTTTGCCTAAACGTTAGCATTAGTTAGCTATTGAAGCTAGTCTAAACAAACATGTGCAACCACAGAACTGCCTGTTCCTACTATTAATATCCATTACAATATTATGTAATTATGTAATTCTGCCCCAGATATTCAGTCAGTTTTATTGCAGCAGTATTCAAGGGCATAACTTTGGGGGGGGGGACATAACCTGGCGGGGAGTCTGGGGGTCCTCTCCCATAATTATTTTGGGTGTCTAAAGCTCATTTCCAGTCCGAGCCATCTGCACGCCGACCCCCACTAGTCTAATCATGTCCCAACACCTTGGGGTCCACCACCCTGCAGCGGCCCAACCCAACACATCCCACTCAGCTTTAGGATCTTAGTGAAACATTGACAACCCACATGACGGCAGACCCCCAGGCCAAGACTGAGCAGCCCAGCAGCTAGGGATTGCCTAAATAGGTATCTCCCCTGACGTGGGCATTTTTTCAATACAGACTCCTTCAGTTGTACTGTATCATCCAGAGTTTATGAAAGTTGCCCAGTACACCCTTAATCTTGTAATAAATCAAATCCAGTGATACATAACTTGACATTGTGGGAGGACAACCAACCTTCTAATTAATGGCAATGCATTTCTTAGCCGCTATAAATGCTTGGTTACACAGTTTCTTCAGTATCAACATTTCCAAGCAAACAAAAACAGGGAGAAGGGAGAATCTGTAGACATGCTGACACAAAAGAACATTCTCTTTCCCAGAATTCAGCAAGCTTTCACAAGACATAACTTCCGCAAATACAGTGGGTGTAGAAAGTCACCACCCCCTTTTAAAATGTCAAAAATGTACCTTTTGTTGCCTTACAGCCTGAAATGAAAACACATAGACTTTTCCTGGCTTCATTTACACACAGTAACCCACAATATCCAAGTGAAAAATTCTAAGATGAGGCATGACAAAGAATGACCTTGGTGTACATTTATACACTATATTATCCAATAATAGAATCAATGGTTCAATAATTGAAATGACCATTATTCTCAGATCCCAGACTGTAGCTTTAAGCTTAATCTGCTGTAATGTAGTTACTGTAGATCTACTCATCAACTCAAGATGGAACTTTGTATCATTCACTGAT
>CM042378.1:31736108-31786108 GCA_023634145.1 Thymallus thymallus | reverse complement strand
TGATTATACTGTACATACCTGATTACATACTGTACATACCGGATTATACTGTACATACCTGATTACATACTGTACATACCTGATTATACTGTACATACCTGATTATACTGTACATACGTGATTATAATGTGCATACCTGATTATACTGTACATACCTGATTACATACTGTACATACCTGATTATAATGTGCATACATGATTACACTGTACATACCTGATTACATACTGTACATACCTGATTATAATGTGCATACATGATTATACTGTACATACCTGATTACATACTGTACATACCTGATTACATACTGTACATACCTGATTATTCGGTGCATACCTGATTACATACTGTACATACCTGATTATACTGTACATACCTGATTATACTGTACATACCTGATTACATACTGTACATACCTGATTATACTGTACATACCTGATTACACTGTACATACCTGCACCAGGATGAACGAGAAAAGGAGGGAAAACAGTACACAAACACAAGCACTCACACACATACACAGTCACACACAAACACACACACAGTCACACACACACACACACACACTTCATGGTGGCTAGTATCCCCATAGAGCAGCAGGGACACTCATCCTGAACACTGTATGGTGTGTGTGTTAGAGAGTTGGTCTGTTTGTTTGAGCAGTGGGCATGCATGGGTGTATCCATCGCTGGCTTTGTCTCTGTGGTGCCTCTACGTCTGTCTCTGTCTCTGTCTCTGTCGCTGTCTCTGTTTCTATCTTGTATAGAGGTCTTGGATGGCAGAAAGCTTGGCCCCAGTGATGTACTGGGCCGTATGCACTACCCTTCCTTGATGCAAAGTCATCAATTACATCCTCATAAGAAATGTGCCCAGCAATTGCATGGTTAATACTGATGACAGCAAGGCCACTTAGGCGTTCCTGTGACATGGTGGACCTCAGGTAGGATTTGAAAAGCTCCTCTCTGCTTCAGATTTGGCACTCGAGCATCAATACATTACCCATCCCCCAACACTGTTAACCAAGAGTCAAGACTAAACCAATTCACCTTGGTGGTGTGCAGACTGGTTTTATATTATTCTTAACGATTTCGCACAAACCAGAAAAAAATGCAACAATATATCTGTGAAACTATATATTCACAGTATTATGAATGAATTGTGTTTTTTTTGTGACTGATTTTACTAATTGCATTAGTACTGTACAAAGTTAAAGGTGTGCTATTTGATAGATTCCCCCGCTCCCCTTACCTGGCTTCCAGTGGGGGAGACCTGAGGTCAACCTAGCCCCGCCCACCTCCCCATCTCGTACTTCTGAGTGGGAGACCTTCCCAGGCAGTAGCCTGGCTAGCTCACAAACTAGAATCAGGCCTCCCACTCCGACAAGGTTCATTGACCCACAGTCCCACACGGCTACATGATATCATTGACGTGACTTGGAAATGAGCGATAGAAAACTGATCACGCAAATGCCACCATTCCAAATTGTCGATAAAGCTAGCGTACATTTCGGTATTATTTTGGTGGACATGTTTATCTATCAGGGTGTGTAGAGTGTAAATATGATCGGTTGGGCGATGTTTTGGTATAAATCCAATTAGGCTTTACTCAATACATTGTGCTTATTAAGGAAGTTTATTACTCTTACATGTATAATACTTCTGAAAACCTTCCATCGCCCAACCGATCATATTTACACTCTACACACCCTGATGCCTCTGCAATTTGTGTGAACAAATGATCTCTGTCTCTGTCTCTGTCTCTGAATCTGTCTCTCTCTCTCTCTCTCTCTCTCTCTCTCTCTTTATCTCTGTCTTTCTGTCTTTATTTCTCTCTCTCTCTCTCTCTCTCTCTCTGTTTACTGGGCTGTTTTTCTGTCTGTTTGGGTTGTTTTCCTTTCCTGAACTCTTTCTCTCCGTCTTAGAGTACTCCTGCTGTGCTTTATGTGTGTGTGTGTGTGTGTGTGTGTGTGTTCCTGCTGTGCAGTATAAACCAGACCTGGTGCAATGCAGATATTTTTTATCCATTCGTTGTGTTGTAGTGCTGACCAACAATTCACTTCCACTCTTTTTCTTTGCTGTCTCACCCACTTCAAAAGAGTCACAATAACAATCACACAAACAAATGAGAGCCATGTGAGAGCCTGTCTATACCCAGAAACCACTGTGTTTGGCAGACACACACACACACATGGTCACATACACAGTCAAAGGGAGGCTGTGAGTTTGGCAGGACACAGAGATCCAGGATTATTCACAGGGCCACTGACGCAGGCGTGTCCGTACTCAAAATCCTGTTTCACAAAACAAGAGAGACAGAAAGACATTGAAAATATTAATTTAATCAGCGCTCAGCATACAGTGCTCCTTCTCTCTGTTCAGTCAGTCCGCCTGTCAGTGTTTGTGTGTGTGTGTGCGTGTGCTTGCATATATTCCTCATCCACACATTTTTATAGTATGTGTGTGTTGTTCCCAGTGAAGAGTCGGCCCAAGCCTGTCTGTCTCCCACCCTGGTTGTTTGGGGTCAGTCCAGTTCCAGCCTGTCTGTCTCCCACCCTGGTTGTTTGGGGTCAGTCCAGTTCCAGCCCCTCTGTCTCCCACCCTGGTTGTTTGGGGTCAGTCCAGTTCCAGCCATGTTTCAGAGAAGCAATACAAACAATAAACAACATTCGTGTAACAAAATGACAGAAAAAGAAGACATCAATATGTATAGAAAATACAGCTTTTAAACTAGATCAAATCTGCAGTGCGTCTGGCCCACATTGGGCCATTTAGCCGTAAGCCAAGGATCTAAATATCACCTTCTCATATATAAACTCTATACCACCTCTAAGATGGGTTTGTTCTTTTGTCTAGAAATGTGACAAATGTAAAAAAATTCCTAACGTTTAAAATGCAATTTTACATTGTTTAAACGATAAGTAAAAATAATAAAATGACCTGAATTCACAATACAGATATGATCCTGTATATGATCCAATGATGTACAGTAAATAAACTATTGGTATGACCGATAGGGAGCAATGCAGTTTAATGAAGCGCAGTCCTGGATACCTAACAGACGGCGCTCACCTTACTGCTGTCCCCCACCCACTCAGCAACGATGGTAGTTTAAGACATTTCAGGTTCGCTGCTGTCTCCCTCTCCTCCGTGTTCTCAGTGGTCAGTACATGGGACTTCATGTCCCACAGCAGTGCAATATGGGAGTGAGAAAACTACAGCACTCATTAAAGATATTATTGCTGTTGATATGCAGCCATTGTCGTTGGTAGAGGATGTCAGAATCAGACTACAACATGCCATGTAAAAAAAACATATTTCACCACCTTCTCATTGAACTTCTCAAAGTATTGCCATACAGGGTTTCACTGCTGTCTCTTCCCTGTCTCACTCTCTGCCATTTTTCCAACTGTTAACGATGATGACGTACGGATATATTTGTGGTAAATCATTTGAAAGATGCATATCTCCTCCTAACATTACAGCATTATTATATATAACATTACAGCATTATTATATATAACATTACAGCATTATTATATATAACATTACAGCAAAAATATTTGTCCATTTATGGTGATGATCTGGATCTATTGTTTTGTGATAATTCCCCCAAATTCTTCTAAACTTTAACAATCCCAATGTTGTTTGAATGTTTACACCCATTTTTTTTAGAAATTTTGGAGGATATTTGCTTGTAATATATTTCCTGCTTTAATGTACTTATTTCAGTTCTCTTGCTTTAATGTGTCCCACTCTTTCTCCATCTCTCTCTCTCTCTCTCTCTCTCTCTCTCTCTCTCTCTCTCTCTCTCTCTCTCCCTCCTTTCCTCTCTCCCTCCCAGTGAAGCGGATGCCTCAAGGACACAGCAGCGTTGATAGAGATAGGTTAACCTGTGTGGTCGCACTGGTGATTGATAGAAGGAATAATGGCCTCAGCCCCTGGTATAGAGAGAATCAATCAGACCCTGTTTTTAAGGCATATTCATAGAGGACATATTTGATGTGTGGTTTTTAATTGAAATAATGTAATTTGATTTGGTAGAAGTGATTTCCTGTTTCAGGGGTCAGGAGGAGAATTTGTGAATGAGCCCATGTGCTTCATGGGTAATTAAATCCATGGTGACTTGGGCAGCGTAGAAATAGTGTGAGTAGAACTGGTAGCCAGCCCTGAGCCATCTTCTCAGAGCCATGCTGCAGGAACAGTGGTGATTGTAAAGATGTGTGTGTCACTTATCACTGCTTCCCTCTCCTGACAGACAGAGATCCAGACCTCGTTGAACATGCTGGATGTAGTGATCCGCTTCCAGAGACCAGTCCAGCCCAAGCCCAAGCCCAAGCCTGACTCCCAGACGGCTGGGAGAGGAGGAGGGGTGAGGGGGTCTGAGAGAAGGGCCCAGGCCGCTCCCGCTATTACACGATGCACAGAGAAGCCAGGTGAGAGTTCATCGGTAGATAGTGGATAGGTTTTTAAAAAATGCTTTCTTTCTTAAAGTTATAATTGTGTGTCTCAATGTCACAGGTTTTAGTTGTGAATTACTCGAGGGAGGAGGAAGAGGAGGAGGAAGAAGAGGAGTTTATGAACTGGAGGAAGAGGAGGAGGAGGAGGAGGAGGAGGAGAGACAGGGGATGCAATCTGGAGACCCTGCCAAGCCCAGCCAGGTATTACACGAACACACACACACACACACACACACCATTCAATTACTAATTGTGTATAGTCTACAGACAGTGAAACATTCTATAAATACACATACACTCAGACAGCCATGGATGATTGATAATAGTAGAGAAACTTTAGGCAGAAGTACTCAACATATACACTACCGATCAAAAGTTTGGGGTCACTTAGAAATGTCCTTGTTTTTCAAAGAAAATAACATTTTTTGTCCATTAAAATAACATCAAATTGATCATAAATACAGTGTAGACATTGTTAATGTTGTAAATGACTATTGTAGCTGGAAACGGCTGATTTTGAATGGAGTATCTACATAGGCATACAGAGGCCCATTATCAGCAACCATCACTCCTGTGTTCCAATGGCACGTTGTGTTAGCTAATCCTTAATTTCTCCGAACAAGAATAGACTGACGAGGTTCAGAAGAAAGTTCTATGTTTCTGTCCATTTTGAGCCTGTAATCGAACCCACAAATGCTGATGCTCCAGATACTCAACTAGTCTAAAGAAGGACAATTTTATTGCTTCTTTATTCAGCACAACAGTTTTCAGCTGTGCTAACATAATTGCAAAAGGGTTTTCTAATGATCAATTAGCCTTTTATGATAAACTTGGATTAGCTAACACAACTTCCCATTGGAACACAGGAGTGATGGTTGCTGATAATGGGCCTCTGTACGCCTATGTAGATATTCCATAAAAAATCTGCAGTTTACAGCTACAATAGCCATTTACAACATTAACAATGTCTACACCGTATTTCTGATCAATTTGACGTTATTTTAATGGACACATTTTTTTGAAACGGTAGTGTACCTGGAATCTTCTTCATCCTCTTCTTCTTCCTGAAATAAAGCATGTCTGCAGATCTATAGTGCTAGATTATCTCAGTGTGTGTTGACCTCCACCCCCACATCCTCCTCTTCCTCCTCCTCCTCCTCTGCCTCCTCCCCTTCCTCCTCCTCCTCCTCCTCCTCCTCTTCCTCCTCCATCTCTTCTTCCTCCTCCTTTTCCTCATCCTCCCCCTCCTACTCCTCCTCCTCCTCCTCCTCCTCCTCCTCCTCCTCCTCCTCCTCCTCCTCCTCCTCCTCCTCCCCTTCCTCCTCCTCCTCCTCCTCCTCCCCTTCCTCCTCCCCTCCTCTTCCTCTTCCTCCTCCTCCTGCTCCTCCTCTTCTTCCCCCCCCCTCCTCCTCCTTCTCCTCCTCCTCCTCTTCCTCTTCCTCCTCCTCCTCCTCCTCCTCCCCTACCTCTTCCTCCTCCTCCTCCCCTTCCTCTTCCTCCTCCCCTCCTCCTCCTCTCCTGTGTTGTGTCTAACAGCAGTGCAGTAGTGATGCGTGGGGTTTTTATGAGGAAGAGTAAACATTGTAGAGTTACTGGTGCATACCGTCTGTATCGCTGTGGTGGGTTAGAAAGCACTGCTGAGCAGTCACTGGCCCTCAGCCAAATACAGAAGGAGGGTAGGGTTTGGAGGAGGCATCGGGGTGAGGGTAACACTTTGGGGTGAGGGATGGGAGGTGTGGGTTATGGGTTTTGTGGAGGCATCCGGGGTGAAGTTAAAGCTAGAATATTTAATGGTGAAACAGCCACGTCCGTTTGTCATATTACAACAATAAAGAAGTTACTGCAAACAGCCAACACAGTATTTTCCCCTCGGACACCTTGATGCAAGACGCTCCCCCAATGCTCCTCCCCTCGGACACCTTGATGCATGACGCTCCACCAATGCTCCTCCCCTCGGACACCTTGATGCATGACGCTCCCCCAATGCTCCTCCCCTCGGACACCTTGATGCGTGACACTCCCCCAATGCGCCTCCCCTCGGACACCTTGATGCGGATTGATTCTTGGTAGTTTTAAACAAATCCACTTTGAAATAAAAGTATGCACCTCACACACATGGTTATGGAGTTAAAAAAAGATACCTGCAACATGTCAGATATAGAGTTGAAATGTATTAAATTTTGTGTTTGCAATATTACACTTTATATACAGTACATCACAGAACACTGTAATATAACAAAACCGTTTGACATAGAAACACCAGATTTTCATATTTATTAATGATTGGGCACTTTTGGTCATTGAATGCAGGAAAGGCTACAGACTAGGATTGGAGATAATGTTTAGGATGGGGGAGGATTAGAAGTGAAATATGAAGATTCATGTTAGGAAGGGTTCCACTATAGAGATAAAGATAGCAGTGTTAGGAGGGCTTCCACTATAGAGATAATGACATCAGTGTTAGGAGGGGTTCCACTATAGCGATAATGATAGCAGTGTTAGGAGTGGTTCCACTATAGAGATAATGATAACAGTGTTAGGAGGGGTTCCACTATAGAGATAATGACAGCAGTGTTAGGAGGGGTTCCACTGTAGAGATAATGATAACAGTGTTAGGAGGGGTTCCACTGTAGAGATAATGATAACAGTGTTAGGAGGGGTTCCACTGTAGAGATAATGATAACAGTGTTAGGAGGGGTTCCACTACAGAGATAATGACAGCAGTGTTAGGAGGGGTTCCACTACAGAGATAATGATAACAGTGTTAGGAGGGGTTCCACTGTAGAGATAATGATAACAGTGTTAGGAGGGGTTCCACTACAGAGATAATGATAACAGTGTTAGGAGGGGTTCCACTGTAGAGATAATGATAACAGTGTTAGGAGGGGTTCCACTGTAGAGATAATGATAACAGTGTTAGGAGGGGTTCCACTGTAGAGATAATGATAACAGTGTTAGGAGGGGTTCCACTACAGAGATAATGACAGCAGTGTTAGGAGGGGTTCCACTACAGAGATAATGATAACAGTGTTAGGAGGGGTTCCACTGTAGAGATAATGATAACAGTGTTAGGAGGGGTTCCACTACAGAGATAATGATAACAGTGTTAGGAGGGGTTCCACTACAGAGATAATGATAACAGTGTTAGGAGGGGTTCCACTACAGACATTATTACAGACATTATTACATTATTTCCCGCTATTACACGATGCACAGAGAAGCCAGGTGAGAGTTCATCGGTAGATAGTGGATAGGTTTTTAAAAAATGCTTTCTTTCTTAAAGTTATAATTGTGTGTCTCAATGTCACAGGTTTTAGTTGTGAATTACTCGAGGGAGGAGGAAGAGGAGGAGGAAGAAGAGGAGTTTATGAACTGGAGGAAGAGGAGGAGGAGGAGGAGGAGGAGGAGAGACAGGGGATGCAATCTGGAGACCCTGCCAAGCCCAGCCAGGTATTACACGAACACACACACACACACACACACACCATTCAATTACTAATTGTGTATAGTCTACAGACAGTGAAACATTCTATAAATACACATACACTCAGACAGCCATGGATGATTGATAATAGTAGAGAAACTTTAGGCAGAAGTACTCAACATATACACTACCGATCAAAAGTTTGGGGTCACTTAGAAATGTCCTTGTTTTTCAAAGAAAATAACATTTTTTGTCCATTAAAATAACATCAAATTGATCATAAATACAGTGTAGACATTGTTAATGTTGTAAATGACTATTGTAGCTGGAAACGGCTGATTTTGAATGGAGTATCTACATAGGCATACAGAGGCCCATTATCAGCAACCATCACTCCTGTGTTCCAATGGCACGTTGTGTTAGCTAATCCTTAATTTCTCCGAACAAGAATAGACTGACGAGGTTCAGAAGAAAGTTCTATGTTTCTGTCCATTTTGAGCCTGTAATCGAACCCACAAATGCTGATGCTCCAGATACTCAACTAGTCTAAAGAAGGACAATTTTATTGCTTCTTTATTCAGCACAACAGTTTTCAGCTGTGCTAACATAATTGCAAAAGGGTTTTCTAATGATCAATTAGCCTTTTATGATAAACTTGGATTAGCTAACACAACTTCCCATTGGAACACAGGAGTGATGGTTGCTGATAATGGGCCTCTGTACGCCTATGTAGATATTCCATAAAAAATCTGCAGTTTACAGCTACAATAGCCATTTACAACATTAACAATGTCTACACCGTATTTCTGATCAATTTGACGTTATTTTAATGGACACATTTTTTTGAAACGGTAGTGTACCTGGAATCTTCTTCATCCTCTTCTTCTTCCTGAAATAAAGCATGTCTGCAGATCTATAGTGCTAGATTATCTCAGTGTGTGTTGACCTCCACCCCCACATCCTCCTCTTCCTCCTCCTCCTCCTCTGCCTCCTCCCCTTCCTCCTCCTCCTCCTCCTCCTCCTCTTCCTCCTCCATCTCTTCTTCCTCCTCCTTTTCCTCATCCTCCCCCTCCTACTCCTCTTCCTCCTCCTCCTCCTCCTCCTCCTCCTCCTCCTCCTCCTCCTCCTCCTCCTCCTCCTCCTCCTCCTCCTCCTCCTCCTCCTCCTCCTCCTCCTCCTCCTCCTCCCCTTCCTCCTCCTCCTCCTCCTCCCCTTCCTCCTCCCCTCCTCTTCCTCTTCCTCCTCCTCCTGCTCCTCCTCTTCTTCCCCCCCCCTCCTCCTCCTTCTCCTCCTCCTCCTCTTCCTCTTCCTCCTCCTCCTCCTCCTCCTCCCCTACCTCTTCCTCCTCCTCCTCCCCTTCCTCTTCCTCCTCCCCTCCTCCTCCTCTCCTGTGTTGTGTCTAACAGCAGTGCAGTAGTGATGCGTGGGGTTGTTATGAGGAAGAGTAAACATTGTAGAGTTACTGGTGCATACCGTCTGTATCGCTGTGGTGGGTTAGAAAGCACTGCTGAGCAGTCACTGGCCCTCAGCCAAATACAGAAGGAGGGTAGGGTTTGGAGGAGGCATCGGGGTGAGGGTAACACTTTGGGGTGAGGGATGGGAGGTGTGGGTTATGGGTTTTGTGGAGGCATCCGGGGTGAAGTTAAAGCTAGAATATTTAATGGTGAAACAGCCACGTCCGTTTGTCATATTACAACAATAAAGAAGTTACTGCAAACAGCCAACACAGTATTTTCCCCTCGGACACCTTGATGCAAGACGCTCCCCCAATGCTCCTCCCCTCGGACACCTTGATGCATGACGCTCCACCAATGCTCCTCCCCTCGGACACCTTGATGCATGACGCTCCCCCAATGCTCCTCCCCTCGGACACCTTGATGCGTGACACTCCCCCAATGCGCCTCCCCTCGGACACCTTGATGCGGATTGATTCTTGGTAGTTTTAAACAAATCCACTTTGAAATAAAAGTATGCACCTCACACACATGGTTATGGGGTTAAAAAAAGATACCTGCAACATGTCAGATATAGAGTTGAAATGTATTAAATTTTGTGTTTGCAATATTACACTTTATATACAGTACATCACAGAACACTGTAATATAACAAAACCGTTTGACATAGAAACACCAGATTTTCATATTTATTAATGATTGGGCACTTTTGGTCATTGAATGCAGGAAAGGCTACAGACTAGGATTGGAGATAATGTTTAGGATGGGGAGGATTAGAAGTGAAATATGAAGATTCATGTTAGGAAGGGTTCCACTATAGAGATAAAGATAGCAGTGTTAGGAGGGCTTCCACTATAGAGATAATGACATCAGTGTTAGGAGGGGTTCCACTATAGCGATAATGATAGCAGTGTTAGGAGTGGTTCCACTATAGAGATAATGATAACAGTGTTAGGAGGGGTTCCACTATAGAGATAATGACAGCAGTGTTAGGAGGGGTTCCACTGTAGAGATAATGATAACAGTGTTAGGAGGGGTTCCACTGTAGAGATAATGATAACAGTGTTAGGAGGGGTTCCACTGTAGAGATAATGATAACAGTGTTAGGAGGGGTTCCACTACAGAGATAATGACAGCAGTGTTAGGAGGGGTTCCACTACAGAGATAATGATAACAGTGTTAGGAGGGGTTCCACTGTAGAGATAATGATAACAGTGTTAGGAGGGGTTCCACTACAGAGATAATGATAACAGTGTTAGGAGGGGTTCCACTGTAGAGATAATGATAACAGTGTTAGGAGGGGTTCCACTGTAGAGATAATGATAACAGTGTTAGGAGGGGTTCCACTGTAGAGATAATGATAACAGTGTTAGGAGGGGTTCCACTACAGAGATAATGACAGCAGTGTTAGGAGGGGTTCCACTACAGAGATAATGATAACAGTGTTAGGAGGGGTTCCACTGTAGAGATAATGATAACAGTGTTAGGAGGGGTTCCACTACAGAGATAATGATAACAGTGTTAGGAGGGGTTCCACTACAGAGATAATGATAACAGTGTTAGGAGGGGTTCCACTACAGACATAATGATAACAGTGTTAGGAGGGGTTCCAGTACAGAGATATTGATAACAGTGTTAGGAGGGGTTCCACTACAGAGATAATGATAACAGTGTTAGGAGGGGTTCCACTACAGAGATAATGATAACAGTGTTAGGAGGGGTTCCACTACAGAGATAATGATAACAGTGTTAGGAGGGGTTCCACTACAGAGATAATGATAACAGTGTTAGGAGGGGTTCCACTACAGAGATAATGATAACAGTGTTAGGAGGGGTTCCACTGTAGAGATAATGATAACAGTGTTATGAGGGGTTCCACTACAGAGATAATGATAACAGTGTTATGAGGGGTTCCACTACAGAGATAATGATAACAGTGTTAGGAGGGGTTCCACTACAGAGATAATGATAACAGTGTTAGGAGGGGTTCCACTACAGAGATAATGATAACAGTGTTAGGAGGGGTTCCACTACAGAGATAATGATAACAGTGTTAGGAGGGGTTCCACTACAGAGATAATGATAATAGTATTAGGAGGGGTTCCACTACAGAGATAATGATAACAGTGTTAGGAGGGGTTCCACTACAGAGATAATGATAACAGTGTTAGGAGGGGTTCCACTACAGAGATAATGATAACAGTGTTAGGAGGGGTTCCACTAAAGAGATAATGATAACAGTGTTAGGAGGTGTTCCACTACATAGATAATGATAACAGTGTTAGGAAGGGTTCCACTATAGAGATAAAGATAGCAGTGTTAGGAGGGCTTCCACTATAGAGATAATGACATCAGTGTTAGGAGGGGTTCCACTATAGCGATAATGATAGCAGTGTTAGGAGTGGTTCCACTATAGAGATAATGATAACAGTGTTAGGAGGGGTTCCACTATAGAGATAATGACAGCAGTGTTAGGAGGGGTTCCACTGTAGAGATAATGATAACAGTGTTAGGAGGGGTTCCACTGTAGAGATAATGATAACAGTGTTAGGAGGGGTTCCACTGTAGAGATAATGATAACAGTGTTAGGAGGGGTTCCACTACAGAGATAATGACAGCAGTGTTAGGAGGGGTTCCACTACAGAGATAATGATAACAGTGTTAGGAGGGGTTCCACTGTAGAGATAATGATAACAGTGTTAGGAGGGGTTCCACTACAGAGATAATGATAACAGTGTTAGGAGGGGTTCCACTGTAGAGATAATGATAACAGTGTTAGGAGGGGTTCCACTGTAGAGATAATGATAACAGTGTTAGGAGGGGTTCCACTGTAGAGATAATGATAACAGTGTTAGGAGGGGTTCCACTACAGAGATAATGACAGCAGTGTTAGGAGGGGTTCCACTACAGAGATAATGATAACAGTGTTAGGAGGGGTTCCACTGTAGAGATAATGATAACAGTGTTAGGAGGGGTTCCACTACAGAGATAATGATAACAGTGTTAGGAGGGGTTCCACTACAGAGATAATGATAACAGTGTTAGGAGGGGTTCCACTACAGAGATAATGATAACAGTGTTAGGAGGGGTTCCACTACAGAGATAATGATAATAGTATTAGGAGGGGTTCCACTACAGAGATAATGATAACAGTGTTAGGAGGGGTTCCACTACAGAGATAATGATAACAGTGTTAGGAGGGGTTCCACTACAGAGATAATGATAACAGTGTTAGGAGGGGTTCCACTAAAGAGATAATGATAACAGTGTTAGGAGGGGTTCCACTACAGAGATAATGAAAATAGTGTTAGGAGGGGTTCCACTACAGAGATAATGATAACAGTGTTAGGAGGGGTTCCACTACATAGATAATGATAACAGTGTTAGGAGGGGTTCCACTGTAGAGATAATGATAACAGTGTTAGGAGGGGTTCCACTACAGAGATAATGATAACAGTGTTAGGAGGGGTTCCACTACAGAGATAATGATAACAGTGTTAGGAGGGGTTCCACTACAGAGATAATGATAATAGTATTAGGACGGGTTCCACTACAGAGATAATGATAACAGTGTTAGGAGGGGTTCCACTACAGAGATAATGATAACAGTGTTAGGAGGGGTTCCACTACAGAGATAATGATAACAGTGTTAGGAGGGGTTCCACTACAGAGATAATGATAACAGTGTTAGGAGGGGTTCCACTACAGAGATAATGAAAATAGTGTTAGGAGGGGTTCCACTACAGAGATAATGATAACAGTGTTAGGAGGGGTTCCACTACATAGATAATGATAACAGTGTTAGGAGGGGTTCCACTGTAGAGATAATGATAACAGTGTTAGGAGGGATTCCACTACAGAGATAATGATAACAGTGTTAGGAGGGGTTCCACTGTAGAGATAATGATAACAGTGTTAGGAGGGGTTCCACTGTAGAGATAATGATAACAGTGTTAGGAGGGGTTCCACTACAGAGATAATGATAACAGTGTTAGGAGGGGTTCCACTACAGAGATAATGAAAATAGTGTTAGGAGGGGTTCCACTACAGAGATAATGATAACAGTGTTAGGAGGTGTTCCACTACATAGATAATGATAACAGTGTTAGGAGGGGTTCCACTGTAGAGATAATGATAACAGTGTTAGGAGGGGTTCCACTACAGAGATAATGATAACAGTGTTAGGAGGGGTTCCACTGTAGAGATAATGATAACAGTGTTAGGAGGGGTTCCACTACAGAGATAATGATAATAGTGTTAGGAGGGGTTCCACTACACCAAAGCCTAACTGCCTGCTGCACACTCACTAACAACATCAACAAGATGAGACTATGCATGGAATTTTGCTGCAATACTGTATGTGTGTGTTTGTGTGTTTGTGCTTTATATTGCAGTGTTTGTGTGTTTGTGCTTTATATTGCAGTGTTTGTGCTTTATATTGCAGTGTTTGTGCTTTATATTGCAGTGTTTGTGTGTTTGTGCTTTATATTGCAGTGTTTGTGTGTTTGTGCTTTATATTGCAGTGTTTGTGCTTTATATTGCAGTGTTTGTGTGTTTGTGCTTTATATTGCAGTGTTTGTGTTTTGTGTGTTTTATTACTTATCTAAGTATTTTCTCTGCTTTACTGCTTGGACAGACTTTGCTTCCTTCCTGTTCTTTCTGTAATTTGCAGCTAGCCTACAATCCTAGTTGTTTCTGTCAACCCAATGGCATTGTAGACTGAATGTGTCCAGAGTAGTGCCATAACATGTCTGTCTCTCCTTCTGCCTCTCTCTCTCTGTCTCTCCCTCTGTCTCTCAATTCTCATTCTGTCTCACTTTCTCCCTCTGTCTCTTCCTTCTCTCTCTCTCTCTTCTCCCTCTATCTCCCTTCTCCCGCTCTCTCTCCCTTCTCCCTCTCTCTCTTCCTACTCCCTCACTCCCTTCTCCCACTCTCTCTCCCTTCTCCCTCTCTCTTCCTCTCTCTCTCCATTTTCCTTCTCTCTCTTCCTTTTCCCTCTCTCTCTACCTTTTCTCTCTCTCATCCCTTCTCTCTCTCTACCTTCTCCCTCTCTCTCCCTTCTCCCTCTCTCTTCCTCTCTCTCTCCATTTTCCTTCTCTCTCTTCCTTTTCCCTCTCTCTCTACATTTTCTCTCTCTCATCCCTTCTCTCTCTACCTTCTCCCTCTCTCTCCCTTCTCCCTCTCTCTTCCTTCTCCCTCTCTTTACCTTCTCCCTCTCTCTCTCTCCCTCTCTATCTCTCCCCCCCCCCCTCTCTCTCTCTCTCCCTTCTCTCTCTCTCTCTCTTCTTTCCCTCTCTCTCTCTCTCTCTCTCTCTCCCTTCTCCCTCTCTCTCTCCCTCCCCCCCCATCTCTCTCTCCCTTCTCCCCCCCTCTCCCTTCTCTCACTCTCTCTCTCTCTCTCCATTTTCCCTCTCTCTCTCCCTTCTCCCTCTCTCTCCCTACTCCCCCTAAGGGTTCAGGCGAAGGGAGAAGAAAAGCAGTGTGGCTACGGGGGCAATTGTGGTAGATCAGAACAAATAGGGAGGGGAAACAGCCAGTGAGACTGCGACTGGGGTTAATGAGTCGGTACTGGAAAATGAAATTTGAGTTCAAGAGGAGATTGAAACAATGGAAAATGAAGCAGCTGTTTTCAAAGTACTGAGGAGTAAGAGTGAGAATTTAAGGGGTGATGAAGGTTCTAATTCTAAGAGGAAGGCAGAGATTGATAAATCAGTTGAGGATAAACAGGTTTTCCTCTGGGGAGGATAGTGAGAGTGTCATCTGACACATCACAACAAAATAGCGAGATAAATGGGGTGGAATGGAGGTATGGGATTGAGAAGGTACGTCAATTTCTGGAATTGACAAAAGGGAATAAATATATGTAGGATTATAATGTTATATGCCATCACAATAGAGCCACTGCTAAATAGCATTAGAAGTCCCATTGAAGGGGTGTACCTTTCAGAGGATATTCCTCCTATTCGTCTCTCAGACTACGCTGATAATGTAGTTATTTTAGTTTGAGTCTCATGGTTAATCGGTTTAGGGGAATATCCTTTGCAAAGGTAAATTGGGCTTTACAGATTGGGGAATGGTCTGGAGGGATCATGGGTTTGCCAGGGGGGCTGGAATGGTGTAAGGGAGGTTTTAAGTATCTTGGAGTGTACCTAGGGGATGAGGGGACAATGGAAAGAATTGGAATGGGGTGCTTGAAATGGTGGAAGGGAGGATGAGGCGATGGTGTTGGTGAGTGACAGTGGGGCTGAGAGAGGACCAGTGAAGGTGGAGTTCACCCAACACAGTCTCAGTCTCATGGACAGTTTGCTCAGAGACACCACAGGTGTGAGAGAGAGAGAGAGAGGAGGACTTGGGGGGAGAGAGAGAGAGAGCAGGGCTTGGGGGAGAGAGGCAGAATTTAATTTAAATGTAACTTATTTGAGAGAGACTTGGGGTGAGAGAGACTGAAAGAGAGTGTAATGCGGCACAGTGCAACAGTGTTTATCCTAGCCAAGGCTGGGTTGGTACTACATAATCACAGTACAACAGTGTTAACCAAAGTTTATCCTAGCCAAGGCAGGGTTGGTACCACATAATCACAGTACAGTGGTAACCAGAGTTCCAACAGTGGATCTCATCATAACATAGTGGATCTCATCTCATCACAGGGGATCTCATGTCAGCACAGTGGATCTCAACTCAGCACAGTGGATCTCATCTCAACACAGTAGATCTCATCTCAACACAGTTGATCTCATCTCAACACAGTGGGTCTCATCTCAACACAGTGGATTTAATCTCAACACTGTGTTGCACTTCTGGAGCTTCAGCTTTACAAGTTCACACAGGACCCAGACACAGAGAGAACTAGCTTTACACATATGGAATCATGTAGTAACCAAAAAAGTGTTAAACAATTACATTTTATGTTTGAGATTCTTCAAAGTAGTCACCCTTTAACTTGATGACAGCTTTGCACACTCTTGGCATTCTCTCAACCATCTTCATGAGGTAGTCACCTGGAATGCATTTCAATTAACAGTTGTACCTTGTTAAAAGTTGATTTGTGGAATTTCTTTCCTTCTTAATGCGTTTGAGCCAATCAGTTGTGTTGTGACAAGGTAGGGGTAGTATACAGAAGATAGCCCTATTTGGTAAAAGACCAAGTCCATATTATGGCAAGAACAGCTCAAATAAGCAAAGAGAAAACGACAGTCTCTTCTTCAAGTTTCTTCATGTGCAGTCACAAAAACCATCAAGCGCTATGATGAAACATTGCAGCCCAAATAAATGCTTCACAGAGTTCAAGTAACAGACACATCTCAACATCAACTGTTCAGAGGAGACTGTGTGAATCAGGCCTTTATAGTCGAATTGATGCAAAGAAACCACTACTAAAGGAAAACAATAAGAAGAAGAGACTTGCTTGGGCCAAGAAACACGAGCAATGGACATTAGACCAGTGGAAATCTGTCCTTTGGTCTGATGAGTCCAAAATAGATTTTTGGTTCCAACCGCCATGCCTTTGTGAGACGCAGAGTAGGTGAACGGATGATCTCTGCATGTGTGGTTCCCACCGTGAAGCATGGAGGAGGAGGTGTGATAAAATATTGAATTTGGCCTTTACTACTACAGCTCATAGAAACCTATTGAATAACAAATTAATAAATCAAATCAAAATCAAATCAAATGTTATTGGTCACATACACGTGTTTAGCAGATGTTATTGCGGCTGTAGCGAAATGCTTGTGTTTCTAGCTCCAACAGTGCAGTAATATCTAACAAATTCACAACAATACACACAATACATATTAATCTAAAGTAAAGGAATGTCATTAAGAATATATAAACATTTGAATACAATATATATACATATGAGATGAGTAAAGCAAAATATGTCAATGTTATTCAAGTGACTAGTGTTCTGTTATTACATTTTGGTAATTTAGCAGAACTTGTCCAGAGCGACTTACAGTTAGTTAGGGCATACAGTACATATTCATACTTTTTTCATACTGGTCCCCCGTGGGAATCAAACCCACAACCCTGGCGTTTCCACCGTCATGCTCTACCATCTGAGCTACATGGGACTATGTGAAAGTGACCAGTGATTTCAAGTCTATGTATATAGGGCAGCAACCTCTACTGTACTAGTGATGGCTATTTAATAGTCTGATGGCCTTGAGATTGAAAAACAGCTTCTGTCTCGGTCCCATCTTTGATGCACCTGTACTGACCTCTCCTTCTGGATGATAGCGGGGTGAACAGGCAGTGGGTCGGGTGGTTCTGTTCCTTGATGATCTTTTAGTCCTTCCTGTGACATCGGGTGCTGTAGGTGTCCTGGAGGTTAGGTAGTTTGTCCCCGGTAATTCGTTGGGCAGACCGCACCACCCTCTGGAGAGCCCTGCGGTTGCGGGCGGTGCAATTGCTGTACCAGGTGGTGATACAGCCCGACAGGATGCTCTCAATTGTATATCTGTAAAAGTTGGAGGGTTTTGGGTGCCAAGAAACATTTCTTCAGCCTCCTGAGGTTGAAGAGGCACTGTTGGGCCTTCTTCCTCATACTGTCTGAAGTCCACGATCAGCTCCTTTGTTTTGTTGACGTTGAGTGAGAGGTTATTTTCCTAACACCACACTCCCAGGGCCCTCACCTCCTCCCTGTAGGCCAGGCCAGTCCTGGGCAATTTTCCATGCAGGGCCACATTAGTATATCGAGGGCCTTAATCATATTACAGGATTATACATCATGTGTATGACTGTGTTGACAGATATATATACTGTAAATCACGTCCAGATATGCTACTACTACAGAGGGAAAGGTACACTGTGCATTCAGCACCACAGACAGAACTCTCGTTAACGGGTATGTACAAAAACACAAGAAAGAGAGAGAGCTCAACATTACATTTAAACTACTCAGTCAGTGTGAGGAGTGAAGTCTGATGGGCATTAACTAGAGTAGTGAAGTCAGGTATAGTTTCTGACGTCGCTATGCGCAGGATTGCTGAGAGATGAGAGTCAGTAAGCGATGATCTGTGCCTTGACTTGTTATATTTCATCATTGAAAATGTCCGTTCACATACATAGGTTGACCCAAACAGTACAAACATCTTCTGAGCATGACTCCTAATCTTTGGAAAGTTTTGTTCATCGAGAGATGCATAGAACCTTGTCAGTGACATTGTTTTGAATAGTTCTCCAATCACTGCATCAGACTAAAGAACGATAAGCTCAAGTTGCAGGTCAGTGGGAGCGTTGTCCACAAGGTGAAAGGAGAGGAAACCAACAGCATGTCATTTTCCAACACTTTGAAATCCTCAAAACGTCGAGAAAACTCACCATTCAAAGCACACGGCAGCGATGTATACTTCTCCCGCTGGTCATCTGATAGGGAACAGACTAGTTGTGTCGGAAGGTGGGTGAGATTGTTGGCTTCTACTTGGCAGGTCAGGAGGAGTAATTTTCCATTGAAGGCCTTGACAAGGCTGTACATCTGATGTGCAAAAAGGCCATTCCCTTGTTGTTTGGAATTCAGTTCATTCATGAGGGCCATGATGTCCTCTGTGATGGCAAAATCAGCCAACCATTCTTTATCTTGCAGTTGAGGGAAATCCACATATTTTCCTTTAATTTGCAAAAACTCAGCAATCTCCGACTTCAGGTCCCACATTCTTTTAAGCACCTTCCCCAAACTCAGCCATCTCACGTTTGTGTGGTAGGGGAGATCTGCAAGATCCTGAGACAAACTGCCTGTGGTTGCTCTTTTTAAGTTTACCACTTTAGTGACTGTATCCACAACATGGCTCATTTTCAGAACACATTTACAGAGCACCTCCTAATGAATAATGCAATGCAGGAAAATACGTTGATCTTTTATCCTTTTCAAAAGGCCAATGTTTTTTCCTGTGAAGTTTGGGCACCCATCAGTGGTTACACTGGATAACTTTTCAAAACTCAGTCCCAGCTTTGCCACACACTTATTAACCTCCTCCAATAAATCTTTCCCTGTGGTTGTGCTCTTCATTGACTGCACTGAACCTCCTCTGTATTTTCAAAGTCTGGGGTTATGCCTCGTAAGAATATCAACAACTGTGCCGTGTCATGTGCATCACTGCTCTGATCCAGGGCCAAGGAGAAATAGGTGAAATCCTTTACCTTGTCTTTCAACTGTTGTTCCATATTCTCTGCGATGTCCTCAACATGACGTGTCACTGTTCGTCTTGACAGGGAAATATTTTCAAAGAGCTGTTTCTTGTCGGGGCAAAGTATTGCTGCAGAGTCAATGAAACATTGTTTAATGAATTCGCCCTCAGCGAATGGATTGCTATGTTTAGCAATTTTGTGGGACAGTACATAGCTAGCTCTGGCAATTCCGTCGTTTGCTGAATGCAGTTTTGCGAAAAGTCCTTTCTGCTTTTGCAACTGAGAAAGCAACTCTTTCTATGCACTTGCCCTCTGCTCAGAAGACATATTCCTATATTTCTCTGCGTGCTTCGTCTGGAAGTGTCGGGACAAGTTGTAGTCGATGCTCTCTTTTCACACAGCTTTCCCTGATACCTCAGTAAAGACATATTTTGATGTCCACTCTTGCTGGAACACCCTACATTCATTGTCTACTTTCCTTTTCTTTGAAACCTTTTGAAATAGTGACGTATGTGTCAGCCTGTCAGTCACTGTCTGTCCTCGTGCAGTTGTTATTTATACGTGCCTTCAAAATAAATGTCCCACAAGCGGTGGGAGTTAAATCATTACACAAAGGCGAGTATTCATTGGGCTTTTAATTTGAATAACAAATATGGTTTTAAAAACATTACTATCGCAAATTCTTTATGTGATCTGAGCATGATTCCACGGGCCGTATTGAATCAGGTCGTGGGCCGCATTTGGCCCCCTGGCCGGCCTTTGCTCAGACCTGGTCTATGGTGTCAGGTAAGGTAGAGGTGATATGATCCTAGACTAGTCTCTCAAAGCACTTCATGATGACAAAAGTGAGTGCTACGATAGTAATTTACTGTAGTTCAGTTACCTTTGCTTTCTTGCGACTCCACTTTGTCTCTATAGTTTTGCCTGTTTGATTGCCTTACGGAGGGAATAACTACACTGTTTGTATTCAGCCATATTCCCAGTCACCTTGCCATGGTTAAATGCAGTGGTTCGTGCTTTCAGTTTTGCGCAAATTCTGATCAGATTTGCCAAAGGGAGGGCAGGGGAGAGCCTTGTAGGCATCCCGGAAGTTGGAGTATTAGTGGTTGAGTGTTTTAGCAATTATTTGTATTATGTTACTTAGATTGACACACAGGTGCGTCAATAGACTCTTAAGGATTCAATTGAGAGTTCTTCGTCACTTGCGTACACACAATACCCCATAATATCAAAGTGGAAATATGTTTGTTCAAACCTGGTTCTGTCTGCTTTACACCAGACACTGGGAGATTAATTCACCTTTCAGCAGGACAATAACCTGGAACACGAGGCCAAATCGACATTGGAGTTGCATACCAGCGGGACATTGAATGTTCCTGGGTTTCCGAGTGACAGTTTTGCTTGAAAATCTATGGCAAGACCTGGGAATGGTTGTCTAGCAACGATCAACAATTAATTTGACAGAGCTTGAATCATGTTTTAAAGAATAATGGGAAAATATTGCATGATCCAGGTGTGGAAAGCTCTAATAGATTTACCCAGACTCACAGCTGTAATCGCTGCCAAAGTAGTTATCTAATAAAGATACTGTATATTAGTGTTATATTTGTATTTTATTTTTCTTCAACTTCTTCCACATTGCAGAGTATTTTGTGTAGATTGTTGACAAAAACAATCTATGATTTTTGTAACACACACAACCCAAAATAAAGTATATGAATACTTTTTGAAGGCACTGTATACTGAGGTACAGTTGGAGACACACAGGCATATGTGCAGAGACACACACTTACACACACTTACACACACACACACTTACACACACACACACACACACACACACGCACACACACACGCACACACACACGCACACACGCACACACACACGCACACACCACACACACACCACACACACACGCGCACACACACACACACACACACACACACACACACACACACACACACACACACACACACACACACACACACACACACACACACACACACACACACACACACACACGTGAACACACACACTCACACATGGCATGCTCCAACAGGACCCAGACAGAGGGAGCGTTAACTTTTATGATCTCATTACCATCTGGAGAGGCAGGATTGTAAAGCCATTACATTGAAGACCTTTTGAACAGCATTGACTTCAGCTAAGTTCTTTCTGGAGCCCTCTGCTCCTTTCTCTTCAGAGGTAATCCCTGCTGCCTGCGTTGGGCCCGCTGCAGTGCTATGGGGGAGGCAGGGGGTGAGGAGGGGGGAGGCAGAGCCAGAGGGTCCAGTAGTAGAGGGCTGGAGCTTTAATAGGAATGTCTAATCCCCTGCACGGGCACACAATGAGAGAGCATGGCACTGCACTGCAGGTCCAGAGAAAGAGGGGGAGAGAAGGAGATAGAGAGAAGGGGATAGAGAGAGAGGTACAATAGAGAGAGGGGGAAGAGCATGTTAGAGAGACGGAGGAGGACGTTTGGTTGATTGACAGTAAGAGACAGCAAGAGAAGGAGAAACAGACAGGAGAGGAGAGAAAGGAATATAATGAGAGAGAGAGGAGGTGAGGACAGGAGAGATGTTAATATCATGAGGGAGAGATGAGGTGAGGAGAGGAGCGATGTTAATATCATGTGGGAAAGACGAGGTGAAGAGAGGAGCGATGTTAATATAATGAGGGATAGAGGAGGTGAGGAGAGGAGCGATGTTAATATAATGAGGAAGAGAGGAGGTGAGGAGAGGAGAGGAGCAATGTTAATATCATGAGGGAGAGAGGAGGTGAGGAGAGGAGCGATGTTAATATAATGAGGGAGAGATGAGGTGAGGAGAGGAGCGATGTTAATATAATGAGGGAGAGAGGAGGTGAGGAGAGGAGCGATGTTAATATAATGAGGGAGAGAGGAGGTGAGGAGAGGAGCGATGTTAATATAATGAGGGAGAGAGGAGGTGAGGAGAGGAGCGATGTTAATATAATGAGGGAGAGAGGAGGTGAGGAGAGGAGAGGGTACAGTGAATAGTGAGAGTGAGAGCAATTAAACATATTCTGTATTGGATTTAAACCATGGTGTTTGCTGGAAGTCCTTCACCCATTCCAAACCCTATGGACCAACTTGGCTGGGCTCTCTGGCATTAGGCCTAGAATGGGATGAGTTTTGAAGAGAGGGAGGACGGGGGAGAGAGGAGGGAGACCTATTTATCTATCCATCTAATCTATGTGTCTGTTTGAAAATCTCTCCGTCGCATCCATCTGTCTCTTTGATATGGGGCAGTAGTGAGAGACATCTATCCATCCGTCTATCTGTTTAATCTCTCTGTTGCTTGGGGGTTACACACACACACACACACACACACACACACACACACACACACACACACACACACACACACACACACACACACACACACACACACACACACCGTGATTGAGGAGAAAATACACACCTTGACTGTTGAGCTACAAACGCATGGGCACTACAGGAGGCTGGTGGCACCTTCATTGTGGAGGACAAGCTTGTGGTAATGGCAGGAGTGGAATGGCATCAAATACATCAAACACATGATTTCCATGGTTTCCAGGTGTTTGATGCCATTCCATTCGCTCCGTTCTAGACATTATTATGAGCCGACCTCTCCTCAGCAGCCTCCACTGATGCGCACACACATATACACACAAGTACACATGCGTACTCACAGACACGCTCCAAACAAGTTTTAAAAATCACCTCCTTACCTGTGGGTCAGCTGTATCTCTCACTACCCATCTGTCTGTGATGACGTGACGGGTAATCACTAGCTGTGATTGTGTGGGCAGGGGGCCGTTAGGGCCGGCTGATGCCTGATAGGGTGCACTCTGCCTGGGCATGTGGGGGAGGGGTGGTAGACCTTGAGCTCATCAGTTAGGGGAGAGTGCTAGGTATCTGGCCACCTAACAGTTGTCAGGGTAAGGCTTCTCTGGGGTTATCTGCCAATACCCCCCAGAACATCAGTCAGACTATATCCCCCCTAGTCCTCCCTTTTTCCAACTCCTCCTTCAGTTCACCCACCCCTAGTCCTCCCTCTTTCCAACTCCTCCTTCAGTTCACCCACCCCTAGTCCTCCCTCTTTCCAACTCCTCCTTCAGTTCACCCACCCCTAGTCCTCCCTCTTTCCAACTCCTCCTTCAGTTCACCCACCCCTAGTCCTCCCTCTTTCCAACTCCTCCTTCAGTTCACCCACCCCTAGTCCTCCCTCTTTCCAACTCCTCCTTCAGTTCACCCACCCCTAGTCCTCCCTCTTTCCAACTCCTCCTTCAGTTCACCCACCATTAGTCCACTGTCTTCACAACTCCTGCCCCTCTAAACATCTGTCAAACTCACATTCCCTGGTAGTCCAGTTCCTCTAAACATCTGTCAAACTCACATTCCCTGGTAGTCCAGTTCCTCTAAACATCTGTAAAACTCACATTCCCAGGTAGTCCAGTTCCTCTAAACATCTGTCAAACTCACATTCCCAGGTAGTCCAGTTCCTCTAAACATCTGTCAAACTCACATTCCCTGGTAGTCCAGTTCCTCTAAACATCAGTAAAACTCACATTCCCAGGTAGTCCAGTTCCTCTAAACATCTGTCAAACTCACATTCCCAGGTAGTCCAGTTCCTCTAAACATCAGTAAAACTCACATTCCCAGGTAGTCCAGTTCCTCTAAACATCTGTCAAACTCACATTCCCCGGTAGTCCAGTTCCTCTAAACGACAGAACATCAATCAAACTCATAACCTCCTGAAGCTGCTACTCGTATATCCTTCTCCCTTTTCAAACCATGTACCCTCTCAAAACAGACTTCCGAGCCCGTTCTTTTCATTCTAGTTCTATGATCCCAGCCACATCCCTGGCCCAATATAGAGCCCCACAGTGAAGGTGTCATAATACTCATAAAGTCTAGCGTTTTTCCATCATTCATTTTTCCCATAGGGGATTTTAAAAACACTTAGAATAAGAGCTGTGTTTCGTGTATGGTTACCCTGGTGTGACGTTTTGATAACCGTGTAAATCTCTGTAGGACAAGGTGACTTTTATCAATATATTCGGCTCTATTTACTCAGATTAAAAAATGCTAATTAGCATCAAAGTAGACATCATGCAAGACAAAAAATCCCTGCAAGTTCCTGCACGTCATGTCTAGCTGAGACCTTTTGCTAACAGGTATTGTATCAATTGAGAATTTGCTGAAGACATTTCACAGAATTGTCAATTTAAAGAAATGTAGCCATTACTACATTTAGCTAACATTAGATAGTTAATCCAGAGATGTTTACCTTTACCTTGATTTGGCAGTCTCGTCCAGATCACCATGGTATTTGTAGTTCTTTATGATAGCCACATTAGCAGTTAATTAGGATTTAATTTTTTTAGGGTAAATACAGGCGAATATATTGATAAAAGGCACCTTGTCCTAGAGAGATTTACACGGTTGAATGGATGGTTGAAAAAAGATTTGAACCATTTCCCTGTTTGACTGCTAGGTTTTATGGGTAACATGACTCATACTGAGGTACTCCATAACCTGTCAATACCATTGACGTGGAAGCACTGTTTGTGTGAGAAAAACGTCTGAAAGTTATTTAGCAATTCTAACTTGAGTTTTCACAACTATCTGGGAGTTGCAGGTTCAATTTTCAACTTCTCTGTATCTGACAGCTTGTCCCCTTGACCTGTCTCTTAGGAAAGTCAAGCTTATATATCCAGGAATTCTTCGGTCTTTCCTTGTCTTTCACTCTAAAATGAGTGCTGTGTGAAATCATGAATAAGGAATGTGATGTTGGGCATCATGTCGGGACCCATCGGTTATCTTAAAAACACATTTTCCTTGCATTGGCAATAGGCTTACTGCTGTAGTAGAGAATGAGGAGAGAGAGAGTGTAATGTTTACTGTTCATTTGTATTGTTTATTTCAAACTTGCTTTGGCAATGTTAACATATGTTTCCCATGTAAATAAAACCCCTTGAATTGAATTGAATTGAATTGAGAGAGAGAGAGAGAGGGAGAGAGAGAGAGAGAGAGAGAGAGAGAGAGAGAGAGAGAGAGAGAGAGAGAGAGAGAGAGAGAGAGAGAGAGAGAGAGAGAGAGATGGCGATGGACAGCTTACTGCAGTTTAGTCAGTGAAGTAGGAGCTGGTGTGAACTGTGAACTCATTATCAGACTAAGATGAATGTTTGATACGTAAAGATGTGCTTTGGTGCCCATTCCGCTAATTAGTGAAAGGATGCATGCACTAGTAGTACAATATGAAATTTCATATGTCATATTCTATACTGTATATATATACAGTGTTGTAACGATGTGCAAAGGGTTAAAGTACAAAAGGTAAAATAAATAAACATAAATATGGGTTGTATTTACAATGGTGTTTGTTCTTCACTGGTTGCCGGTTTCTTGTGGCAACAGTTCACATATCTTGCTGCTATCTCCAATAGATATGGGAGTTTATCAAAATTGGGTTTGTTTTCTAATTCTTTGTGGATCTGTGTAATGTGAGGGAAATATGTGTCTCTAATATGGTCATACATTTGTCAGGAGGTTAGGAAGTGCAGCTCAGTTTCCACCTCATTTTGTGGGCAGTGTGCACATAACCTGTCTTCTCTTGAGAGCCAGGTCTGCCTACGGCGGCCTTTCTCAATAGCAAGGCTATGCTCACTGAGTCTGTACATAGTCAAAGCTTTCCTTAAGTCTGGGTCAGTCACAGTGGTCAGGTATTCTGCCACTGTGTACTCTGTTTAGGTCCAAATAGCATTCTAGTTTGTTCAGTTTTTTTGTGAATCCTTTCCAATGTTTCAAGTAATTATCTTTTGTTTTCTCATGATTTGGCTGGTTGAGTCTAATTGTTTTGCTGTCCTCAAATCAAATCAAATTTGATTGGTCACATACACGTGGTTAGCAGATGTGTAGAGAAATGCTTGTGTTTAAAGCTCTGACAGTGCAGTAATATCTAACAAGCAATATCTAACAATTTCACAACATATACCCAATACACACAAATCTAAGTAAAGGAATGAAATTAAGAATATATAAATATATGGACGAGCGATGTCAGAGCGGCATAGACTATGATACAGTGCAATAGTTTAGTACAATACAGTATATACATATGAGTAATGCAGGATATTTAAACATTATTAAAGTGAACATTATTTAAGTGACTAGTGTTCCATTCATTAAAGTGGCCAGTCATTTCTAGTCTATGTCTATAGGCAGCAGCCTCTAATGTGCTAGTGATGGCTATTTTACAGTCTGATGGCCTTGAGATAGAAGCTGTTTTTCACTCTCTCTGCCCCAGCTTTGATGCACCTGTACTGACCTCGCCTTCTGGATGATAGCGGGGTGATCTTTTTGGCCTTCCAGTGACATCGGGTGCTGTAGGTGTCCTGGAGGTTAGGTAGTTTGTCCCCGGTAATGCGTTGGGCCGACAGCACCACCCTCTGGAGAGCCCTGCGGTTGCGGGCGGTGCAGCTGCCGTACCAGTTGTTGATACAGCCCGACAGGATGCTCTCAATTGTGCATATGTAAAAGTTAGTGAAGGTTTTAGGTGCCAAGCTAAATTTCCTCAGCCTCCTGAGGTTGAAGAGAAGCTGTTGCGCCATCTTCACCACACTGTCTGTGTGGGTGGACCAATCAGTTTGTCAGTGTACCCAGAGGAACATGAAGCTTGCCACTTTTTCCACCTTCTCCACTCGTGGGGCTCTGTTTGTGTTTGTGAGGGCCAGCTTGCTTAGGCGTCTCTTCTCCAGGTTCATCTCTCTGATGAAGGTTTGGGAATCGCTTCCTTTTAGGTGGTTTTAGAATTTAACGTCTCTTTTCTGAATTTGGATAAATAGCCGGTATCGGCCTAATTCTACTCTGTATGCATTATTTGGTGTTTTACGTTGTACACAGAGGATGTTTTTGCCAGATCATAATTGGTATGGCGAATTTTATGTTCCTTTTGATGGCATAGAAGGCCCTTCTTGCCTTGTCTCGCAAAGATCATTTCACAGCTTTGTGGAAGTTACCTGTGGTGCTGATGTTTAGGCCGAGGTATGTATAGTTTTTTGTGTGCTCTAGGGCAACGTTGTCTAGATGGAATTTGTATTTGTGTGTCTGGCAACTGGACCTTTCTTGGAACACCATTATTTTTGTCTTACTGAGATTTACTGTCAGGGCCGAGGTCTGACAGAATCTGTGCAGAAGATCTGTGCTGCTGTAGACCCTCCTTGGTTGGTGACAGAAACACCAGATCATCAGCAAACAGTAACCATTTGACTTCTGATTCTAGTAGGGTGAGGCCGGGTGCTTGTAAGAGAAAAATCTACGTATGTACTTGATTTGTTTAATACTAATAGTTAACAAATAAAATGCTTGAACAATAGTAGAGACATTCATTTGTGTCAATGCTGTGCTTCTGTCACACCCTGATCTGTTTCACCTGTCTTTGTGATTGTCTCCACCCCCCTCCAGGTGTCACCCATCTTCCTCATTATCCCCAGTGTATTTATCCCTGTGTTCTACGTTTACCAGTTCATTTTGTTCATCAAGCCTACCAGCGTTTTTCCCCTTTACCCCTCTCTCTCTAAAGTGCCTGTTTTCTTGTTTTCCTGGTTTCGATCTTTACTCTGCCTGCCCCGACCCTGAGTCTGCCTGCCGTTTTGTACCTTTGCCCCACTACTCTGGATTACCGGACTCTGCTTGCCCCTGACCTGTCTTTTGCCTGCCCCCAGTTGGTATAATAAACATTCGTTATTCCAAACGTTGTCTGCGTCTGGGTCTCAACTGTGCGCTGATAGCTTCTGAGAAAGGATGATTAATCTCTTTCACGTTCACTCCCCGTAGTTGGTCTAGGCCTGTAGTCAAGGACATGGGATAGAGATAATCTTGAGGAGCAGATAGACCTGTATTGTTTCAATGTCTCTCTTCTCTTCTGGTCCCACGGCATGAGACAAAGGGCCTCTGAGAGATGGCTACAGTTCTTCTGCCCATCCGGCTATTTTACTATCTTCCAAGGGCACAGCTGTAGGGAGTCAGAAAAGAATGGAGGCTAGCTTGGCAGAAAGGAGTCAACAGAACTATCATATCACTTGTGTGCTATAACTTATAATGATCTGATCTGCCATGACTAAGCAATTTTTGTGTTGCTATATAAACCCCTTGAGTTTCTGCATTATTGGAGCACTCAATCGATTCACCATGTGTGTTGTATTGACCTGCTCCTTTGTGAACAAGACATTAATAAATAGTTAGTTTAAGTATAACTCTGACTTCTGTGCTGCGTTTGTCTCTTCTCATTTGATAGTTCAGAACTGCTCCTGACGACCTGGGTAAATTGTACATGAGGGATCCCTCAAAACTTGGGATCTCAGGGGAGACGGAGTTGATGGACCTGCCCAAAGATCTGAGAGGAAGCAGGCCGAGTGGATACCACACCCCGAACAATATAATATTAGAAACAGCGCTAACTGGTTTTCCGTGTATGTGGTCTGTGTGTAAACAGCGCTAACCGGTTCTCTTTGTGGGAAAGAGAGGTAGACAAGCGCAAACAAAAGCACAACCCATTTTGGGGGAAGCCCCATCCGAATAGAGCTTATGAAATAGTGAGAAAGAATATCGGCCTGTCATGATGATGACAGACTGTCCCCCTCCTTACTCTACTCCTCAAACTCTCTACCCAGTGCTGCCTGGGCCTGTGGCTGCGGCTGTCGACCTCCCTCCCCTGCATCCACCTGATCCAAACGACCCAGTGGACGCCCTCGCTCTACACCCCACTGTGCCTCCTCCCCCAACTCCACAGTTCACTCCTGTGCCTCCCCTCACGTATGAGTCTCCCCTAGTAGCAGCAGCGGTGGACAAACTGCTCTCTGGACTGGCCATGCTGGGGGTAGGGATGACGTCAACTCCCAGACCCGGAGAGGGGAGCCAGACAACTCCCAGACCTGGAGAGGGGAGCCAGACAACTCCCAGACCACAGAGAGGAGCCAGACAACTCCCAGACCTGGAGAGGGGAGCCAGACAACTCCCAGACCTGGAGAGGGCAGCCAGACAAGCTGACAGAAAGAGTCGCAACCCGTTACTCAATGGTGCTCCCCCAACCAGCCCAGATGAAGATAAGACTCAGACTACAAGCTGCTCAGTTGACATTCAGCCAGGGGGCCACACTGGCAGCTGCTGGAGGGGGTGCGAGGGGTGCGAGGGGTGGAAGAAAATGCTACAACTGTCGAAAACCAGGCCATTTCGCCGCAAGCTGCACTCAAACTGCCCAGCAGCCGAGAGGAAAAGGCAGGGGCGGACCAAGAGGTATAGGGGTGAAAGGTTAACTTAGTTCCTGTTCTATTGTTATCCAATCCAAGCCAGCATCCCTTTTGCCCCAATGCTTCGCCAATTTAGCCATTTCAAATGATAAATTGTACAATTGAACATCTGGTAAAGCCAAGCATCCCACAGTAAATCCCTTGGTGAGAACGTCTTCTTCATATTAATCCTGGGTTTATTCCAATCCCACAAAAAGTATTTATATTGGTTAATATATCGGCCTGGAATATTCATAGGTAACATTGCAGAGTTATAATGAAATTGTGGGACCACAACCATTTTAATCACATTGATCTTTCCCTATAATGAAACGTGTATCTTTTACCATTTATCTAAATTGGTCTTAATTATGAATAGTAGAGGCAAAAAATGAAGTACGATCACTTCCTCCAAATTTGAGTTAATACCCAAATATTTCCTCCCAGTAGGAACCCATTTGAAATTAAATGGGGTAACGGTTCCAGAGTAATATATGGCATTAATTGGCGTTGCTTTCGACTTATTCCAATACATTTTGTAGCCTGACATACTAGAATATGATTTACTGCAAGTAAGTAATGATGGTACAAACTGAAGAGGGTCAGAGACCAGCAGTAGAATATCGTCTGCATACATAAGCAGCTTGTGTTCTTTTCCTCCTCCATGTACACCCCAGATTTCTGGATCTGTTCTTATCATTGTCGCTAGAGGCTCTAAAACTATGGTAAACAGGAGAGGGGAAAGCAAGCAACCCTGTCATATTTAAATGCCTCCTGGTAAACCACTGTCACTACAGCTACAAGAATGTCAATATACTTTTTATAATTCTCTACAGGAAGGCCGTCCAGACCAGGTGATTTTCTTGCTTTCATAGATAAAAAGGCGGCTCTAAACTTCTCTTCTGTTATAGTACAGTCCAGGTCCTCTATAATCTACCTGACTAGATGATAATCTGGTAACTAATTATCCATATCTATAGGGATCGCTGAACAGGAGGATGAATATAAATCTTCATAAAAACGTTGAAACACACTGTTAATCTCTTTCGATAAGGTCACCATCTTATTGCCCTTCTTAATTGCTGGAATTACATTAGAAGTGTTGTGCATTTTTAGTTGTCTTGCTAGTAGCCTGCCTGACTTCTCACCTCCCTCACAACAACTGGTTCTAAGTCTAAACAGTGCGTATTCTGCCTTTGTGTTATGTATTTCATGCAACTGAAATGTGCTATCTGTGAAATGTCTTGCCAAATCCCTTTCCAAGACACATATCTCTGTTTCTAATCCTTTTACTGCTTCAGCCTCTTCTCTCTTCTTTTTGGACGTATGTGCTATTATTTTCCCTCTAATACATGCGTTTAGAGGTTTCCCATACTGTTGAAAGCTTTTCAGTTGAGCCTATGTTGATATCAAAAAAGATCATCTGCTAATGATTGGCAAAATTTCTCATCTTGTAATAGCATGGTGTGGAGTCTAAATCTACCCTTCCTCACATTTTCAGAGTTTATATCAACATGTAACTTTAAGATAGCAGGATCTGTGAGGGCAATGGGCCCAATCTTGCAATCAATCACATGATTAGATACAATTAGATACCATGAAATTAGATATCAAGAAGAAATCTATTCTAGAGTGTGTCTTATGACAGTGTGAGAAAAAAGTATAGTCTCTATCATTAGGATGGACTAATATCCATATGTCTGTAAGGCCCATATTTTCTGGTAGCATTGCAAAGATATCCTTTGGCGTGGAGACAATATGATATCAATCATATTGTCCATCACTTGGTTAAAGTCTCCAGTAAGGACATCTTCCCCTCCATATTTCCCAGTATAACGTCGACCTAAGGTCATCCTTGTTGGGAGCATATACAGTTGAAGTCGGAAGTTTACATACACCTTAGCCAAAAACATTTAAACTCAATTTTTCACAATTTCTGACATTTAAAATTCCCTGTCTTAGGTCAGTTAGGATCACCACTTTATTTTAAGAATGTGAAATGTCAGAATAATAGTAGAGAGAATGATTTATTTCAGCTTTTATTTCTTTCATCACATTCCCAGTGGGTCAGAAGTTTACATACACTCAATTAGTATTTGGTAGCATTGCCTTTAAATTGTTTAACTTGGGTCAAAAGTTTTGGGTAGCCTTCCACATGCTTCCTACAATAAGTTGGATGAATTTTGGCCCATTCCTCCTGACAGAACTGGTGTAACTGAGTCAGGTTTGTAGGCCTCCTTGCTCGCACACGCTTTTTCAGTTCTGCCCACAAATGTTCTATAGGATTGAGGTCAGGGCTTTGTGATGGCCACTCCAATACCTTGACTTTGTTGTCCTTAAGCCATTTTGCCACAACTTTGGAAGTATGCTTGGGGTCATTGTCCATTTGGAAGACCCATTTGCGACTGATGTCTTGAGATGTTTCTTCAATATATCCACATCATTTTCCTTCCTCATGATGCCATCTATTTTGTGAAGTGCACCAGTCCCTCCTGCAGCAAAGCACCCCCACAACATGATGCTGCCACCCCCGTGCTTCACAGTTGAGATGGTGTTCTTTGGCTTGCAAGCCTCCTCCTTTTTCATCCAAACATAATGATGGTCATTATGGCCAAACAATTATTTTTTTGTTTGATCAGACCAGAGGAAATTTCTCCAAAAAGTATGATCTTTTCCCCATGTGCAGTTGCAAATCATAGTCTGGCTTTTTTATGGCGGTTTTGGAGCAGTGGCTTCTTCCTTTCTGAGCTGTTGTTCTGGGATTGATTTGCACTTTTCAAAGTACGTTCATCTGTAGGAGACAGAACACGCCTCCTTCCTGAGCGGTATGACGGCTGCATGGTCACATGGTGTTTATACTTGCGTACTATTGAATGTACAGATGAACGTGGTACCTTCAGGCATTTGGAAATTGCTCCCAAGGATGAACCAGACTTGTGGAGGTCTACAAATGTTTTTCTGTCTTGGCTGATTTCTTTTGATTTTCCCATGATGTCGAGCAAAGAGGCACTGAGTTTGAAGGTAGGTACACCTCCAATTGATGTCAATTAGCCAGAAGCTTCTAAATCCATGACATTCTTTTCTGGAATTTTCCAAGCTGTTTAAAGGCACAGTCAACTTAGTGTATGTAAACTTCTGACCAACTGGAATTGTGATATAGTGAATTATAAGTGAAATAATCTGTCTGTAAACAATTGTTGGAAGAATTATTATTGTGTAATGCACAAAGTAGATGTCCTAACCGACTTAACAAGAAATCTGTGGAGTGTTTGAAAAATGAGTTTTAATGACTTCAATGACAACCTAAGTGTATAAATGCCTTAATCCCATTTATAAGAGCCTCAATGCAGATAAGCCTGTCAAACTCATCAGTCTTGTTTCAACTTGACAAAATTAAGTATTTTGCTTATCAGAATAATCACCACATTTTATTTGGAACTAAATGAGCTATGATTTCTGCAAACCAGACTCTAAATTTCAGTGCCTCTGTATCTGTTAAATGATCGTATTATTATTATTATTATTGTTATTATTATTATTATTATAAATGTTATTATTATTTTATTATTTATTTTTGATTATTATTTATTTTTAATTATTATTTATTTTTAATTATCATTGTTATTGTTATTGTTATTATTATTATCTATATATGTCTTGTTGTCTCTACCTTTTTGTCCTTTGTGCTGTTGTCTGTGCCCAATAATGTGTGTACCATGTTTTGTGCTGCTACCATGTTGTGTTGCTGCCATGCTGTTGTCATGTTGTGTTGCTACCATGTTGTTGTCATGTTGTGTTGCTACCATGCTGTGTTGTCATGTGTTGCAGCCATCCTATGTTGTTGTCTCAGGTCTCTCTAAATGTAGTGGTGTCTCTTGTCGTGATGTGTGTTTTGTCCTATATTTGAATTATTTATTTATTTATTTTTAATCCCCCGTCACCACAGGAGGCTTTTTGCCTTTTGGTAGGACGTCATTGTAAATAAGAATTTGTCCTTAACTGACTTGCCTACTTAAGTAAAGGTTCAATAAAATACATTAAAAAATAAATGTTATTACTGTATGAACACAATATGCCTGTTTGAAATATGTAAAAATCTTGTATCTTCTTCACCATTTATATTCCAAGAGATTTTGTTTATATAACCACTAGACATATTTGCGCTGGGTAGTTAAAGCCTGTAGGTGTCCCATTTAACACACATGACAATTCTAATGAACATCATTATATAAAATTTCACAATATATGCTCCAGCTGTACAATAAAACAGTGTAAATAAACACAGAAAACCAACATAGCAACTAGGAACGTAAAGTTTTTTCTCGATGAGTCAATCATCACAGAACTGTCTTTGATGCTGCAGAAGATAACCTGAAGATAACACTCCCCAGAGCCGCAAACACATAGGCTACCTTCATTTGTATAGTTAACTGCATACAATTCAACTTGTATTTGACATTGTCTCGTCTTCTTTATCTTGGCTAAACACCTTGCTCTAGCAAGAATATCTCTGCCTCAAGTTGTCCTTGAAAATAATGTTATTTCCCTTCCAAGTATAGAGCAGGGTTGCTGGAAATGCCAGTCTGTGCCTGAAGTTCTTCTCGTGTAGTTGTTTCTCATTGGCATCCTCCACTGCTGAAATCCGTCCCTCTGCCCCATCCATCCTCTCTTGTATCGCATCAACTTTTTCCTTTAGCTTGGTAGTTGTTGTTTTTATCGTACAGGCATCGGATGCAACATCCAACAGAATCGTGTTCATCTTTCCAATTTGCTCAAATAGTTTCTGCTGGGTTTGCCGTCTGTTGGCCGGGTTAGGGGTAGCCAGGTGGAAAGCATGGCCAGCCGTAGCAAAATGCTTATTGAAATTCTCGATTATCATAGATTTATCTGTGGTGACAGTGTTTCCTAGCCTCAGTGCAGTGGGCAGCTGGGAGGAGTCAAGATTGAGTATTGCTCTTTTCAAGTAGACTGCGATGTTGCTGTGATCTGATAGGGGTGTCAGTGGGCTGACTGTGAACGCTCTGACAGACTCTGGGTTGAGGTCAGTGATAAAGTAATCTACAGTACTACTGCCAAGGGATGAGCTGTAGGTGTACCTACCATAGGAGTCTCCTTGAAGCCTACCATTGACTATATACAGACTCAGCGTGCTACAGAGCTGCAGGAGTTGTGACCCATTTTTGTTTGTTATGTTGTCATAGTTGTGTCTAGGGGGGCATCTATGTGAGGGAATACTGTCACCTCCAGGTAGGTGTTTGTCCCCATGTGTGCTAAGAGTGTCAGGTTCTTGTCCAGTTCTGTTATTTACGTTCCCACAGACTAGTACATGTCTCTGGGTCTGGAAATGGTTAATTGTCCGCTCTAGAATGCAGAAGATGTCATCGTTAAAGTATGGTGATTCTAGTGGGGGATATAGTTAGCACCCAATTACAGACCAGCATAGGTCTGATATGGGGGAGCTTATATAGCGTGTGACCAGGGATTGCTTAGGGTGGTCTTACCTGGTTGGGGTGTGGCTGGTGATGCTGTGGTCTGGGTGTAGGTCCTCTTTGCAGTTGCAGGTCCTTCAGGAGGGGGTCTTTCAGGTCTGGGAGGGTTACTTGCTAGTTTGGGCGGTTTGTCTGTTTCTCTCTTGCTCCTATGTGATGGGCTGGGGTTACGGTTGAGGGTGACGTCCTTCAGGGTCCTTGCAAAAGTTGGGATTGCTGCCTTGTAGAGGTGGACCTGGTCGTAAACGCTGTTCAAGTCCAGGGTGGAGTGGTTGGCCAGATAGACATTAGGTTTTGAGGCACAGTCTTGCGAAATGCTTGCATTCACCCACTGTATTGTGGCAGGGTTGATCAGGCTGTTGAATGTGGCCTGTGGAATGTTGTCCCATTCCTCTTCAGAGCATCCCAAACATGCTCAATGGGTGACATGCAGGCCATGGAAGAACTGGGAAATTTTCAGCTTTCAGGAATTGTGTACAGATCCTTGCGACATGGGGCCGTGCATTATCATGCTGAAACGTAAGGTGATGGCGGCGGATGAACGGAATGACAATGGGCCTTAGGATCTCGTCACGGTATCTTTGTGCATTCAAATTGCCATTGAGAAAAATGCTATTGCGTTCACTATCCATAGCTTATGCCTGCCCATACGATAACCCCACCGCCACCATGGGGCACTCTGTTTACAAACCGCTCACCACACAACGCCATATCCTGTATGTCATCTGCCGGGATTCATCCGTGAAGAGCACACTTCTCCAGCGTGCCAGTGGCCATCGAAGGTGAGCATTTGCCCACTGAAGTCGGTTACGACGCCAAACTGCAGTCAGGTCAAGACCCTGGTGAGGATGACGAGCAAGCAGATGAGCTTCCCTGAGACGGTTTCTGACAGTTTGCAAACCAACAGTTTCATCAGCTGTTCAGGTGGCTAGTCCTGGGCTGGCATGGATACACGTGTTCTGCGGTTATGAGGTCGGTTGGACGTACTGCCAAATTCTCTAAAACGACATTGGAGAAGGCTTATGGTAGAGAAATTATCTGGCAACAGTTATGGTGAACATTCTTGCAGAAATCATGCCAATTGGATGCTCCCTCAAAACTTGAGACATCTGTGCATTGTGTTGTGTGACAAAACTGCACATTTTAGAGTGACCTTTTATTGTTCCCAGCACAAGGAGCACATGTGTAATGATCATGCTGTTTAATCGGGCGGCAGGCAGTTTAATCGGGCATCAGGTAGCCTGGCGGTTAGAGCCTTGGGCCAGTAACCGAAAGGTCGCTGGTTTGAATACCCGAGCCGAAAAGGTGAAAAACCTATTGATGTAAAATTTAAAGTCAGGTGGATGGATAATCTTGGCGAAGGAGAAATGCTCACAAATAGGGATGTAATCAAACTTGTGAACATTTGAGAGAAATTTTTTTTTTATGGAACATCTCTGAGATCTTTTATTTCAGCTCATGGAACATGGGAACAACACTTTACATGGTGTTTATATTTTTGTTCAGTGTATATTTCATTTGCATTCCAATAGTATAGAGACAGTTTCTCTGTTCAATATGTTGTGTTTCTGTCTGTGGCAGTAATGGCTGCCTGTTGTTTTCCTGGGCTGTCAGAGCCAATTTACCTTCAGCCATAAAATGTGTTCTTTATTTTTTTTATATTGATTACGGTTTTAAGTAAATACCTGACACAATGCTATAGCAGGCAGGGCAGTAAAAACACGGTGAGGAATGGCCCCTATACGCCAATACTGGTCCCCTAAGACACACACACACAAGGAGCTTGTTTGGAGTGCTATGGTATATGATATGTGCTGACTTGCAGAAGAATGTGGAGAGTTGTGCTGTTCTGGACTAATGCATTAGGCCTTGATGGGGCAGTAACAGAGAGGGTTAGTGAAGGGCTGCCCTGGCCACTCTCTTAGCTCGTTTGCAAACACTTCAGCTGCTTCTCCACATCACATCTCTACCAACCATCTACAAATAAATACTGTGGAGTACACCGGTCCCAATTCACCAGAACTACATTTTACATTATTTCATAAGTTGCCCCAGGTATCTGCATGTTCTGGTTTAATGGATGCACCTCAGGAGTTAATTGTCTGTAGTGATTGCCTATTAGGATTATTTTCCCCATACGATTGTTTATACTGGTATGTACGATGTGTTTATGTTCATATCCCTGTGCAGATTTTGACATGGAGTCATCCAGTGACAGTCTGGGACTGCCCCCCGCGAGGAAGACTCCTCAGACGAGGAGATGGAGATGGATGGATGTTTAGAAGAGTGTAGGGGTAGAGAGGAGGATAGATACTCTAGCTATCTCCATCACCCTTCTCCCAGAGGGTTCCCCTGTCTTCCTAATAGCCCTGGACCCAGAACCATGGACAGGAGAGCTGGTCCCAGAACCATCCATTGTGAGTTAGATTCAGTAGAGTGTGAGATGGAAACATTATGACACCAGTGGACACATTCAGTCTAGAGACACATTTGACATTTGTGACTTGTTTCAGGAAACGTATGTCACACATCACTACTTCACAGGAGACCCCATTTGAGGATATGACAGAGCCAAGTGACTTAGTGTATAGAAAGAAGAGGAGAGGGCCTAAAACCGAGCCCTGACGACACCAGTAGTGAAAATACGTGATGCAGACACAGATTCTCTATACGCCACCTGGTAGGACTGGCCTTTCAGGTTGGATGCAATCCATGAGTGTCCAGCCCTGAGAGGTTGGAGAGGAGGATCTGATGGTTCATGGGGTCAAAGGCAGCAGATAGATCTAGGAGGATGAGAACAGAGGAGAGAGAGTGCTGAGAGCCATTCACCCATACTATGCAATGTCTTTTTATAGCATTTTGCACTCCAGTCTTTATCTCACTCCTATCTATCTGTCTGTCTGTCTGTCTGTCTGTCTGTCTGTCTGTCTGTCTGTCTGTCTGTCTGTCTGTCTGTCTGTCTGTCTGTCTGTCTGTCTGTCTGTCTGTCTGTCTGTCTGTCTGTCTGTCTGTCTGTCTGTCTGTCTGTCTGTCTGTCTGGAGAGAGGGAAGGAGAGAGGGAAGGATAGAGGGAAGGAGAGAGGGAAGGAGAGAGGGAAGGAGAGAGGGAAGGAGAGGAGGATGGAGAGACGGAAGGAGAGGAGGAAGGAGAGATGGAGGGAGAGGAGAGAGGGAGAGAGGGAGGGAGAGAAGGAAGGAGAGAGGGAGGGAGAGGAGGAGGGAGAGAGGGAGGGAGAGGAGGAAAAGAGAGAGGGAGGGAGGGAGGGAGGGAAGGAAAGAAGTAGAGGGGGAGGGAGAGGAGGGAGGAGAGAGGGAAGGAGAGGAAGAAGGAGAGAGGGAGGGAGAGGAGGAAGGAGAGAGGGAGGGAGGGAGGGAGGGAGGGAAGGAAAGAAGTAGAGAGGGAGGGAGAGGAGGGAGGAGAGAGGGAAGGAGAGGAAGAAGGAGAGAGGGACGGAGAGGAGGAAGGAGAGAAGGAGGGAGAGGAAGAAGGAGAGAGGGAGGGAGAGGAGGAAGGAGAGAGGGAGGGAGAGGAGAAAAAGAGAGAGGGAGGGAGAGGAGGAAGGAGAGATTGAGGGAGAGGAGAGAGGGAGGGAGAGGAGGAAGGAGAGAGGGAGGGAGAGGAGGAAGGAGAGAGGGAGGGAGAGGTGGAGGGAGGGAGAGGTGTAGGGAGAGAGGAAGGGAGAGAAGGAAGGAGAGAGGGAGGGAGAGGAGGAAAAGAGAGAGGGAGGGAGGGAGTGAAGGAAAGAGGTAGAGGGGGAGGGAGAGGAGGAAGGAAGGAGGGATGGAGAGGAGGAAGGAGAGAGGGAGGGAGAGGAGGAAGGAGAGAGGGAGGCAGAGGAGGAAAAAAGAGAGGGAGGGAGGGAAAGAAGAGAGTGTAATTTGAACAGTTCCAAATGGCCTATCTGCTATTTTATGGTGTGGATCCTTTCCACAGAGACAGAGAGATGAGAATAGAGGACAATAAGCAGTTTATTAAACACCTGCAATTAACTGTCTGATCAGAGATGGCTGTTATCTCTGTCCATTGTGTCTGAACAGAGAACCATGTTCCTCGACCTGCTAGACATTAATTACCTCCTATAATGTAGGCCTATCTCTCTCTCTCTCTCTCTCTCTCTCTCTCTCCTTACCTGTCTATCTTTTTCTTAATTACTCTCTTCCCCCCTTACTGCCCCTGCTGCTCTTCTTTCGTTTCTCTCGTACTCCTCGCTCCCCTCTTTACTTCCTTCCCTTCCCTTTCTCTCTCCTTTCCTTCCTCACTATCATCCTCTCTCCTAATACATAATATTATAGGACATTGAGCTGTGGGAACAATTCAGAAATAGTATTTCAAATGTTCTTTCAGATCCAAACACAACATCTTTGTTGCAATGTGTTCTTTTGTGCATAGAGAATTTCACAATCTCAGGTATAACCACAGAACTGGAATGAGATTATATTTATATGGTAACAGCCTGTTTTTGCATTTCAGTCATTTCATTTCTCTCTGTCTCTTCTTTATCCTCTCCCTCACCCCGTCACTCACCGTCTGTCTCTGTCTCTGTCTCTGTCTCTCTCTCTCCCTCACCCCGTCACTCACCGTCTGTCTCTGTCTCTGTCTCTGTCTCTCTCTCTCCCTCACCCTGTCACTCACCGTCTGTCTCTGTCTCTGTCTCTGTCTCTGTCTCTCTCTCTCCCTCACCCCGTCACTCACCGTCTGTCTCTGTCTCTGTCTCTGTCTCTGTCTCTGTCTCTCTCTCTCCCTCACCCCGTCACTCACCGTCTGTCTCTGTCTCCGTCTCTGTCTCTCTCTCTCCCTCACCCCGTCACTCACCGTCTGTCTCTGTCTCTGTCTCTGTCTCTGTCTCTGTCTCTCTCTCTGTCTCTGTCTCTGTCTCTTCTTTATCCTCTCCCTCACCCCGTCACTCACCGTCTGTCTCTGTCTCTCTCTGTCTCTGTCTCTGTCTCTGTCTCTGTCTCTGTCTCTGTCTCTGTCTCTCTCTCTCCCTCACCCCGTCACTCACCGTCTGTCTCTGTCTCTGTCTCTGTCTCTCTCTCTCCCTCACCCTGTCACTCACCGTCTGTCTCTGTCTCTGTCTCTGTCTCTGTCTCTGTCTCTCTCTCTCCCTCACCCCGTCACTCACCGTCTGTCTCTGTCTCTGTCTCTCTCTCCCTCACCCCGTCACTCACCGTCTGTCTCTGTCTCCGTCTCCGTCTCTGTCTCCGTCTCTCTCTCTCTCTCTCTGTCTCCGTCTTTTTCTCCACCTCTATCTATCTATCTATCTATCTATCTATCTATCTATCTATCTATCTATCTATCTATCTATCTATCTATCTATCTATCTATCTATCTATCTATCTATCTATCTATCTATCTATCTATCTATCTATCTATCTATCTATCTATCTATCTATCTATCTATCTATCTATCTATCTATCTATCTATCTATCTCTCTGTCTATCTCTCTGTCTCTGTCTCTTTCTCTTTCTCTTTCTCTTTCTCTTTCTCTTTCTCTCTCTCCCTCTCTGTCTTGGGTGTGTTGTGATGCTATGGCTAGCATGCTAATAAGCTGATCTAATCTAAAGTAAAGCCTCCTGATTTTCTCCTGTCTCAGGGGAGGGAGGCCTCTCGTCTCCTTTAGAGGACTAGCTATCTCACAGTGCTCCTGTTAGGTGGATTCATCAGGCCCAGGGTTAATTAATAATCAATTAAATTAAATAAAAAATTGACAGCTCATATTCATTTACTAAGTCATTATGGTCAAATATATTATCTTTCCAGTGACTTACCTGGCTTAATAAAGGTTAAATAGATAGATGTCGTCCCCACAGTGACAATACGTACATATCCCAACCAGAAGCCATGGATTACAGGCAACATCCACATCGAGCTAAAGGCTAGAGCTACCACTTTCAAGGAGCGGGACACTAATCCGGACGCTTATAAGAAATCCTGATATGCCCTCAGATGAACCATCAAACAGACAAAGCATCAATACAGGATTAAGATTGAGTCCTGCTACACCGGCTCTGATGCTTGTCGGATGTGGCAAGAAAACTATTACAGACTACGAAGGGAAACCCAGGCACGAGCTGCCCAGTGACACCAGCCTACCAGACAAGCTAAATGCCTTTCATGCACGCTTCGAGGCAAGCAACACTGAAGCATGCATGAGAACACCAGCTGTTTCAGACGACTGTGTGATAGCCCTCTCGGTAGCCGATGTGAGCAAGACCTTTAAACAGGTCAACGTTCACAAAGCCGCAGGGCCAGACGGATTACCAGGACGTGTACTCAAAGCATGCGTGAACCAACTGTGCAAGTGTCTTCACTGACATTTACAACCTCTCCCTGACCGAGAGAGGCAGACCACCATAGTCCCTGTGCCCTAGGAAGTGAAGGTAACCTGCCTAAATGATAACCGCCCTGTAGCACTCACGTCGGAATCTATGAAGTGCTTTGAAAGGCTGGTCATGGCTCACATCAGCTCGCATTATCCCAGATCCACAGATGACGCAATCTCAATCGCACTCCACACTGCCATTTCCCACCTCGACAAAAGGAACACCTATGTGAAAAGGCTGTTCATTGACTACAGCTCAGCCTTCAACACCATAGTGCCCTCAAAGCTCATCACTAAGCTAAGGACCCTGGGACTAAACACCGCCCTCTGCAACTGGATCCTGGACTTCCTGACGGGCCACCCCCAGGTGGTAAGGGTAGGTAACAACACATCTGCTACGACTGATCCTCAAAACTGGGGCACCTCAGGGGTGCGTGCTTAGTCCCCTCTTGTACTCCCTGTTCATCCACGACTGCGTGGCCAAACACGACTCCAACACCACGATTAGGTTTGCTGACAACACAACAGTGGTAGGCCTGATCACCGACAACGATGATACATCCTATAGAGAGGAGGTCGGGGCTGTAGTGGAGCGGGTCGAGAGTTTCATGTTCATTGGTGTCCACATCACCGACAAACTATCATGGTTCAAACACACCAAGACAGTTTATGAAGAGGGCATGACAACACCCCCTCAGGAGACTGAAAATATGTGGCATGGGTCCCCAGATCCTCAAAAGGTTCTACAGCTACACCATCGAGAGCATCCTGACCGGTTGCATCACCACCTGGTATGGCAACTGCTCGGCATCTGACCGTAAGGCACTATGGAGGGTAGTGCGTACGGCCCAGTACATCACTGGGGCCAAGCTTACTGCCATTCAGGACTTAAAGTTGAAGTCGAAAATGTATATACACTTAGGGTGAAGTCATTAAAACACATTTTTCAACCAATCCACAGATTTCATGTTGACAAACTATAGTTTTGGAAAGTCGGTTACGACATCTACTTTGTGCATGACACCAGTAATTCTTCCAATAATTGTTTACAGACAGATTATTTCACTTAGAATTCACTATATCACAATTCCAGTGGGTCAGACGTTTACATACACTAAGTTGAATGTGCCTTTTAACAGCTTGGAAAATTCCAGAAAATTATGTCATGGCTTTAGAAGCTTCTGATAGGCTAATTGACATAATTTGAGTCAATTGGAGGTGTACCTGTGCATGTATTTCAAGGCCTACCTTCAAACTCAGTGCCTCTTTGCTCGACATCATGGGAAAATCAAAAGAAATCAGCCAAGACCTCCAGAAGTCTGGTTCATCCTTGGGAGCAATTTCCAAACACCTGAAGGTACCACGTTCATCTGTACAAACAATACTACGCAAGTATAAACACCATGGGACCACGCAGCCTCCATACCACTCAGGAAGGAGATGCGTGCCGTCTCCTAGAGATTAACGTACTTTGGTGCGAAAAATGCAAATCAATCCCAGAACAACAGCAAAGGACCTTGTGAAGATACTGGAGAAAACAGGTACAAAATGATCTATATCTGTCACGGTGCATCGGATATATGGGACTATAGACGGAGCGCTGGTGAAGTGTCATCCTTTTTATTGAATGAGGTGTACTCACGAAGCATTCAAATCAAAAGGAGAGTGAAAACAAAAACTTACTAACAAGCAAACAAACAAACAAAACACGGTGACTTACTGTGGCTTCTGGCAGAGCAGACAAACACAAGAACAATGATCCACACACAGGTGGCTGTGTGTGGAGTCTAAATACTATCCCCAATCAGAGACAACGCTATACAGCTGTCTCTGATTGGGGATGATCATCTCCCTAATAATGTGTGATGACTTGGTTGTGTGCCTCTCTCCTCCCCTAGGTGGGAGTAAGAGGCCTTACCACAACCAAGCCATCACAGTACCCCCCCCCCAAGGTGCGGACTCCCGATCGCACACACAATCCCCCCCTTCCTGAAAGACAAAAAAAAAAAAATGTCCAAAAACTAGGGGGGACATGGCGGGGTACTGAGGTGGTTGCTGGTGGGGGCTCCGGTTCTGGTTCCGGGCGTGGCACAGGCTGTGAGAGTAGCTTCCCTCCTACCTCACGGTTGCACGCCCGGTCCGGTCCGGACCCCGGCGCGGTGGTTCCCCCCTCAGTACTCCCGCCATTCACCAAGTCCTGTCTGGACCCTGGTGCGGGAGCCCTCGACCCTGGAGAGGGGCTGACAACCGGCCCCGGACTGGGCACCGGTGGAGCGGACTGCTCCTTCCCTGGAGCGACGTAGACGACCGGCCCCGGACTGGGCACCGGTGGAGCGGACTGCTCCGGCACTGGAGCGACGCAGATGACCGGCCCCGGACTGGGCACCGGTGGAGCGGACTGCTCCGTCTCTGGAGCGACGTAGACGACCGGCCCCGGACTGGGCACCGGTGGAGCGGACTGCTCCGTCTCTGGAGCGACGTAGACGACCGGCCCCGGACTGGGCACCGGTGGAGCGGATTGCTCCGGCACTGGAGCGACGTAGACGACCGGCCCCGGACTGGGCACCGGTGGAGCGGACTGCTCCGGCACTGGAGCGACGTGGACGACCGGCCCCGGACTGGGCACCGGTGGAGCGGACTGCTCCGTCACTGGAGCGACGTAGATGACCGGCCCCGGACTGGGCACCGGTGGAGCGGACTGCTCCGGCACTGGAGCGAAGCAGACGACCGGCCCTGGACTGGGCACCGGTGGAGGAGGCTCCAGGCCTTGAGCTGTGGCTGGAGGCTCCGGGACGCTGACCTTCGCTGGAGGTGGCGTAACGCTGACCTTCGCTGGAGGTGGCGTGGCGCTGACCTTCGCTGGAGGTGGCGTGGCGCTGACCTTCGCTGGAGGTGGCGTGGCGCTGACCTTCGCTGGAGGTGGCGTGGCGCTGACCTTCGCTGGAGGTGGCGTGGCGCTGACCTTCGCTGGAGGTGGCGTGGCGCTGACCTTCGCTGGAGGTGGCGTGGCGCTGACCTTCACTGGAGGTGGCGTGGCGCTGACCCTCGCTGGAGGTGGCGTGGCGCTGACCCTCGCTGGAGGTGGCGTGGCGCTGACCTTCGCTGGAGGTGGCGTGGCGCTGACCTTCGCTGGAGGTGGCGTGGCGCTGACCTTCGCTGGAGGTGGCGTGGCGCTGACCTTCGCTGGAGGTGGCGTGGCGCTGACCCTCGCTGGAGGTGGCGTGGCGCTGACCCTCGCTGGAGGTGGCGTGGCGCTGACCTTCGCTGGAGGTGGCGTGGCGCTGACCTTCGCTGGAGGTGGCGTGGCGCTGACCTTCGCTGGAGGTGGCGTGGCGCTGACCTTCGCTGGAGGTGGCGTGGCGCTGACCTTCATTGGAGTCCTCGGGCTGCTGACCTTTACTGGAGGCCTCGGGCTGCTGACCTTCACTGGAGGCCTCGGGCTGCTGACCTTCACTGGAGGCCTCGGGCTGCTGACCTTCACTGGAGGCCTCGGGCTGCTGACCTTCACTGGAGGCCTCGGGCTGCTGACCTTCACTGGAGGCCTCGGGCTGCTGACCTTCTCCGGAGGTCTCGGGCTGCTGACCTTCTCCGGAGGTCTCGGGCTGCTGACCTTCACAGGAGGCCTCAGGCTGCTGACCTTTACAGGAGACCTCAGGCTACTGACCGTCACAGGAGGCCTCGGGCTGCTGACCTTCTCCGGAGACCTCAGGCTGGATGCCGTGCCCACCCTGGGCACCGACGCAAAGGTGGTCTTCAGCCCTGCAGCTGGTCTGGCTGTCGGCCCCAGACTGGGCACCGACACGCAATGGAGCTCCTGCTCCACAGCGGGACTGAACGTCGTGCCCACCCTGGGCACCGACGCAGAGATGGTTTCCAGCCCTCTGGTTGGGCTGGCTGTCGGCCCCACACTGGGCACCGACGCGCTATGGAGCTCCTGCTCCACAGCGGGGCTGAACGTCGTGCCCACCCTGGGCACCGACGCAGAGATGGTTTCCAGCCCTCTGGTTGGGCTGGCTGTCGGCCCCACACTGGGCACCGACGTGCTATGGAGCTCCTGCTCCACAGCGGGGCTGAACGTCGTGCCCACCCTGGGCACCGACGCAGAGAGGGTTTCCAGCCCTGTGGTTGGGCTGGCTGTCGGCCCCAGACTGGGCACCGACGCGCTATGGAGCTCCTGCTCCACAGCGGGGCTGAACGTCGTACCCACTCTGGGCACCGACGCAGATATGGTCTCCAAACACAGAGCTGCGCTGTCGACCCTCGCAGTAGGCTCCGTGTGAGGAATGGGTGAGCGCGCCACTGCTCTGCTGCGAGGCGCAGGCACGGGCCGTACCAGGCTGGGGAAACGCACCGTTGGGGTGGTGCGTCTAGCTGGCACGGGTCGCTCCGGGCTGGAGACACGCACCATAGGTTGGGTGCGAGGAGTAGGCACAGACCGTACCGGGCTGGGGGAACGCACCACTGATCTGGTGCGAGTAGCTGGAACGGGCTGTACCTGGCTGGGGAAACGCACCGTTGGGTCGGTGCGTTGAGCTGGCACGGGTCGCGCCGGGCTGGGGAAACGCACTGTTGGGTTGTTGCGTTTTGCTGGCACGGGGTGCGCCGGGCTGGGGAAACGCACCGTTTGGCTGGTGCGCGGAGCAGGCGCGGGCCGTACCGGGCTGGGGAAACGCACCGTTGGCTGGGTGCGTTTAGCTGGTACGGGTCGCTCCGGGCTAGTGTTGCGCACCGATGGTGTGGTGCGCTGAGTCGGTCTCCTCTTCCTCCGACTCTGGACCGGCGCTGGAGGCACCGGACTGGGAACTGGCGCTGGAGCACGACTGTCCCTGTCGTGCCTACTCCATCGCCAATCCCCATCCTGTGAGGGTTCCTCCGGGAACCCCCACGAGTGAGGGAACAGAAGCACATCGTCGTCGTCTTCCTCCGACTCCTCTCTGTACTCCCGTTCCCACGGCTGTAGGGGCTCCTCCTGGAACCCCCACGAGTGCAGTGGTCGGGGCTCTTCTCCCTCGATCCCCGACCACCCCCATAGCCCCCCCCCAAAATCCGTTTGAGGGGTTTTCTGGGCTCCAGGCTGGTCCTCAACCCTAGCCCGGTGACGTGTCCTCCGTCTCCGGCGCCTCGGCTGCTCCGGACCCCAGCCTTCCTCCACCGAGCGATAATAGGAGTGTTCCTCCTCGGTAATTTTCCCCATACCGAGGAGGATATCTCCTAATGTTATTCCCCGTTGCGTCCCAGGGTGGTGGATCATTCTGTCACGGTGCATCGGATATATGGGACTATAGACGGAGCGCTGGTGAAGTGTCATCCTTTTTATTGAATGAGGTGTACTCACGAAGCATTCAAATCAAAAGGAGAGTGAAAACAAAAACTTACTAACAAGCAAACAAACAAACAAAACACGGTGACTTACTGTGGCTTCTGGCAGAGCAGACAAACACAAGAACAATGATCCACACACAGGTGGCTGTGTGTGGAGTCTAAATACTATCCCCAATCAGAGACAACGCTATACAGCTGTCTCTGATTGGGGATGATCATCTCCCTAATAATGTGTGATGACTTGGTTGTGTGCCTCTCTCCTCCCCTAGGTGGGAGTAAGAGGCCTTACCACAACCAAGCCATCACAATATCCACAGTAAAATGAGTCCTATATCGACATAACCTGAAAGGCCGCTCAGAAAGGAAGAAGCCGCTGCTCCAAAACTGCCATAAAAATTCCAGACTACAGTTTGCAACTGCACAAGGGGACAAAGATTGTACTTTTTGGAGAAATTTGGAGTTACACATGGGAAGTAAACAAACGTACAGTCAATAACACAATAGAAAATCTATATACAGAGTGTGCAAATGTAGTGCAAAATGCAGTAAGGTTAGGAAGGTAGGACAATAAATAGGCCATAGTGGTGAAATAAATTACAGATTAGCATTAACACTGGAATGATGGATGTGCAAATGATGATGTGCAAATAGAGATACTGGAGTGCAAATGAGCGAAAATAATAAAATAAATATGGGGATGAGGTAGTAGGATGGGCTATTTACAGAAGGGCTATATACAGGTGCAGTGATCGATAAGCAGCTTTGACAGCTGATGCTTAAAGTTAGTGAGGGAGATACCTTCATGGATTTTTGTAATTCGTTCCAGTCATTGGCAGCAGAGAACTGGAAGGAATGGCGGCCAAAGGAGGTGTTGGCTTTGGGGGTGGCCAGTGAGATATACCTGCTGGAGAGCATGCTACGGGTGGGTGTTGCTATGGTGACCAGCGAGCTGAGATAGGGCAGGGATTTACCTAATAAAGACTTATAGATGACCTGGAGCCAGTGGGTTTGGCGACGAATATGTAGTGAGGGCCAGCCAATGAGAGAATACAGGTCACAGTGGTGGGTAGTATATGGGGCTTTGGTAACAAAACGGATGGCACTGTGATAGACTACATCCAATTTGCTGAGTAGAGTGTTGGAGGCTATTTTGTAAATGACATCGCCGAAGTCAAGGATCGGTAGGATGGTACGTTTTACAAGGGCATGTGAAGGAGGCTTTGTTGCGAAATAGGAAGCCGATTCTAGATTTAATTTTGAATAGGAGATGGTTAATGTGAGTCTGGAAATTGAGTTTACAGTCTAACCACACACCTAGGTATTTGTAGGTGTCCACGTATTCTAAGTCAGACGCGTCAAGAGTAGTGATGATAGTCCGGTGGGCGGGTGCGGGCAGCGTTCGATTGAAAAGCATGCATTTAGTCTTACTAGCATTTAAGAGCAGTTGGAGACCACGGAAGGAGTGTTGTATGGCGTTGAAGCTTGTTTGAAGGTTAGTTAACACAGTGTCCAAAGAGGGGCCAGATGTATACAGAATGGTGTCGTCTGCGTAGAGATGGATCAGAGAATCACCAGCAGCTAGAGCGACATCGTTGATGTATATAGAGAATAGGGTTGGCCCAAGAATTGAACCCTGTGGCACCCTCATAGAGACTGCCAGGGGACCGGACAGCAGGCCCTCCGATTTTACACACTGAACTCTATCTGAGAAGTAGTTGGAGAACCAGGCAAGGCAGTCACTTGAGAAACCAAGGCTGTTGAGTCTGCCAATAAGAATGCGGTGATTGACAGAGTCGAAAGCCTTGGCCAGGTCGATGAAGACGGCTGAACAGTACTGTCTTCTATCGATGGTGGTTATGATATCGTTAAGTACCTTGAGCGTAGCTGAGGTGCACCCATGACCAGCTCGGAAACCAGATTGCATAGCAGAGAAGTGGGACAGTGGGATTCGAAGTAGTCAGTGATCTGTTTACTAACTTGGCTTTCGAAGACTTTAGAAAGGCAGGGCAGGATGGATATTGGTCTATAACAGTTTGGGTCTAGAGTGTCTCCCCCTTTGGAGAGGGGGATGACCGCGGCAGCTTTCCAATCTCTAGGGATCTCAGACGATACAAAAGAGAGGTTGAACAGGCTGGTAATAGGGGTTGCAACAATTTCGGCTGATAAGTTTAGGAAGAAAGGGTCCAGATTGTCTAGCCCAGCAGATTTGTAGGGGTATTGAAGCAACATCTCAAGACATCATTCAGGAAGTTAAAGCTTGGTCGCAAATGGGTCTTCCAAATGGACAATGACCCCAAGCATACTTTAGTGGCAAAATGGCTTAAGGACAACAAAGTCAAGGTATTGGAGTGGCCATCACAAAGCCCTGACCTCAATCCTATAGAAAAGTTGTGGGCAGAACTGAAAAAGCGTGTGCAAGCAAGGAGGCCTACAAACCTGACTCAGTTACACCAGTTCTGTCAGGAGGAATGGGCCAAAATTCACCCAACTTATTGTGGGAAGCTTGTGGAAGGCTACCCAAAACATTTGACCCAAGTTAAACAATTTAAAGGCAATTCTACCAAATACTAATTGAGTGTATGTAAAATTCTGACCCACTGGGAATGTGATGAAAGAAATAAAAGCTGAAATAAATCCTTCTCTCTACTATTATTCTGACCATTTACATTCTTAAAATACATTTTTACTAGGATTAAATGTCAGGAATTGTGAAAAACTGAGTTTAAATGTATTTGGCTAAGGTGTATGTAAACTTCCAACTTCAACCAAATTTTTTACTCTTTCTTGAACTGCATTGTTGGTTTAGGGCTTGTAAGTAGGCATTTCACTGTAAGGTCTACACCTGTTGTATTCGGCGCATGTGACAAATACAATTTGATTTGATTAGATTTTATATTGATTTTCAATAACATTTCTTGAGATAGAATTGACCCGAACCCTGGAACTAACCCTTTCATTTCCTCTGTTTTGTCTCTCCCAGGCCCTGCGTGTGGTGACCCAGGGAAAGCAGACCCAGGCGCCACCATCCAGACCCAAGCCTTGAAAGGCTGGTCATGGCTCACCAACACCATCCTCCCAGACACCCTGGACACACTCCAATTTGCATACTGCCCCAATAGA
>CM042378.1:31728608-31733608 GCA_023634145.1 Thymallus thymallus | reverse complement strand
CGGTAACTTCTGCAGTTCCAGTGTAGAGAGATCCCAGATTATTGGAAGCCAACACAATGACTATAGCTACAGTAGTGCTTGAAGTAACATCTCCATACCTGTATTAAGAGACAGATATACTAGTCAGTTAACAATAAAACTGAATTATGAACACTGTGCAGCTTTGGGTGTATTCTGATGTGCAGGCTTTCAATACAGAGCAGCTATAACCCACTTGTCTCCACGATCAACTGTCAATCAAAGTCAGTTAAATCAGCAACCAGCGTTTGCTGCACAACCTCTTCAACAGTGGTCAATTCGCGCACTTCTGGGGGACCTGAACCAGTTTTCCTGGCCTGTGCCCTGTTAAATGCAACTTTTTCTTTGGTACGGCGTTTGAGGTCCTGCCACCTCTTTTTTCTTCCACCTGTCTGCGGGTCGAGGATATTGCATTGATTTTTTTTGTGATTTAAATACGTGCAATTTACGGTATAGTGGGTGGGGACAGGCGCTGATTACCTGATGAACTGCAGGTAGCACTGGAACATCCTCAAAAGGGATCCAAATCTAAGAGAGTTCACAACATTGTCCCCTCGCATTTATTTTCGCCGAGCGCGCAATCTAAATAATTCTGTTAAGCACAGCATGCAGCTTCCCAGAAAACGTGACACTTGGCTCTCAGGCCCACCGAAAGGCAGTTACTGTGTACTGTACATTGTGACAGCACGCACAATACTAAAGTTATTTACAGAGAACAGGTCAAGACTAAAAAACCTAAGGAGAGCTGAGGAGTATTTCTGTCTGTAATAAAGCCATTTTGTGTGGAAAAACTAATTCTGATTGGATGGGTTTGGATCCCCAGTGGGTGGGCGTATGCCCTCCCAGGCCCACCCATAGCTGCACCTCTGCCCAGTCATGTGAAATCCATAGATTAGGGCCACATTAATCTCTTTAAATTGACTGATTTCCTTATATGAACTGTAACTAAGAAAACATCTTTGAAATTGTTGCATGTTGCATGTATATTTTTGTTCAGTATAAAACAAAGAGAGGTATTTTGGTAGTTCTCCTTAGACACTGTGTTTTTTTAATGTACACACACACACACAGACACACACACACACACACACAGACACACACACACACACACACACACACACACACATAGGCTTGTGTACACATACGCACGCCGTCGCACAGAAACACACACATACAGACATGCTCACATTACCAATGAGGTAATCTGCTTACATTGTGACACGGCTAATACCTCCTGCTGCTAATCAAATCACTACAGTCCCTTTGCAAAACATCTATCCCTACCTCTCTCTCACCCCTCCGCTCTCACTCTCTATCTCTCTTTCCCTCTTCTTCCTCCATTTTCTTTATTCCCGCTCCCTCCCTGTCCCTCCGCCTCTCTTCTCACAAAGCCTGGATCATTCAGTATGAGCAGGGATGGCTCTACTCTGTTTATCACATTCAGTATTGCCCAGGATGGCTCTACTCTGCTCTACTCTGTTTATCACATTCAGTATTACCCAGGATGGCTCTACTCTGTTTATCACATTCAGTATTACCCAGGATGGCTCTACTCTGCTCTACTCTGATTATCACATTCAGTATTACCCAGGATGGCTCTACTCTGTTTATCACATTCAGTATTACCCAGGATGGCTCTACTCTGCTCTACTCTGTTTATCACATTCAGTATTACCCAGGATGGCTCTACTCTGCTCTACTCTGTTTATCACATTCAGTATTACCCAGGATGGCTCTACTCTGCTCTACTCTGTTTATCACATTCAGTATTACCCAGGATGGCTCTACTCTGCTCTACTCTGTTTATCACATTCAGTATTACCCAGGATGGCTCTACTCTGCTCTACTCTGATTATCACATTCAGTATTACCCAGGACAGCTCTACTCTATTTATCTCACAGTATGTCAGTGTGCCTCTGTGTTCTATATCTGCTGCAGTAAGGCATGTGGTGTGATGTGGTGAGTGTGAAACTCCTACTGACAGATGATAGAGAGAGAAGGAGGGAGTGAATTTGGAGTAAAAGACAGCACTGCAGCTGAGACTGAAGCAGAAGCAGCACCGAGCAGCAATATGAGACACACACACACACACACACACACACACACACACACACACACACACACACACACACACACACACACACACACACACACACACACACACACACTCAAACACACACACACACACACACACACACACACTCTCTCTCTCTCTCTCTCTCTCTCTCTCTCTCTCTCTCTCAATTTCAATTTCATTTTAAGGTCTTTATTGGCATGGGAAACATATATTAACATTGCCAAAGCAAATGAATTAGATAGTAAAGAATAAAAATGTACAGTAAACATTACACTCAGAAGTTCCAAAAGAATAAAGACATTTCAAATGTCATATTATGTTTATATACAGTGTTGTAACAATGTGCAAATAGTTAAAGTACAAATGGGAAACTAAATAACCATAAATATGGGTTGTATTTGCAATGGTTTGTTCTTCACTGATTGCCATTTTCTTGTGGCAGCAGGTCACAAATCTTGCTGCTGTCGGCAGTGTGCACATAGCCTGTTTTCTCTTGGGAGCCAGGTCTTCCTACGTCGGCCTTTCTCAATAGTAAGGCTATTGAGAAAGTCTGTACATAGTCAAAGCTTTCCTTAAGTTTGGGTCAGTCACAGTTGTCAGGTATTCTGCCACTGTCACCTCCAGGTAGGTGTTTGTCCACATGTGTGCTGAGGGTGTCAGGTTCTTGTCCAGTTCTGGCATTTAGGTCGCCACAGATTATTACATGTCCCTGGGCCTGGAAATGGTTGATCTCCCCCTCAAGGATGGCGATATGGGTGGGCCCACTGATATGGGTGGGCCTATATAGGGTGTGGCCAGGGTTTGCTTGAGATGGTCTTAGCTGGTTGGGGTGTGGCTGGTGAAGCTGTGGTCTGCGTGTAGGTCCTCTTGGTGTGGGTTCTCTCTGTGCAGGTCCTTCAGGAGGGGGTCCTGCAGGTCTGGGAGGGTCTCGCTGGTCTAGGCAGGGTGTCCGTTGCTCTTTCGTGAGGTATATGAGGTGCTGGTTCTACGGTTGAGGGTGACAGGCTGAATGTCTTTTCGTGGTAGCAGGGTGGAGATAACCACTTGTGCTTTACCTTTCAGGAAGATCTACTCCAAGGCTGTCCTCCCATCCTACCAGTGCTGTGTCTCGCCTTATCCCTGGACATCTGTCTAGTGGACCAGACCGGCAGTGAGGACCCTGACCTGGAGCAGGACGTAGACACACAGGCTCTTAGCAGCCTGGTGGAGGAGTTCAGACTGATGGCTACAGGTACACACACACTCACACACTCAAATGCACACACACACACACACAGATAATGATAACAGTGTTAGTTAGGATATTGTTACTCTTATCATGTCTCTCCCAGACGTATGCTTTAGAGTGATGATGATAGTGATGATGATGAGGATGAAGATGGGGATGATGATGATGATGATGGTGATGATGAGGGTGATGATGGTGATGATGATGAGGATGATGGGGATGATGATGATGATGGTGATGATGAGGATGATGATGGGGATGATGAGGATGATGATGATGATGGGGATGATGAGGATGATGATGGGGATGATGATGATGATGATGATGGTGATGATGAGGATGATGATGGGGATGATGAGGATGATGATGATGATGGTGATGATGAGGATGATGATGGGGATGATGAGGATGATGATGATGATGATGGGGATGATGATGGGGATGATGATGGTGATGATGGTGATGATGATGGGGATGATGATGGGGATGGTGATGATGGTGATGGTGATGATGATGGGGATGATGATGATGATGGTGATGATATTGTCTGTGTTGGGATGACAGAATCTGTCCCAAATTCAGATCTCCCCCAGGTGTCCCCCTCTCCGGGGGGCAGAGCTGGAATAGAGGGGCATGTCAGGAGACGCAGCTCCCTCCGTTGTGTATATATATCCATCTCCATGGGAACCAGACATTCATTAGCTGCAGCTCGTTAGAGAGGCTGCCTTGTTAGCATCCTGCCCGCTGAATCATTAAAATAACAAACACACACACTGCCCCTCCCCCTGCCCCAGTCATTAGTTAGTGTGTGTATGTGAATGTGTGCGTGACCGTGCCTGTGTGTGTGTGTGTGTGTGTGTGTGTGTGTGTGTTAGTTATTACTTATATACAGAATAGCATTAGTAGTGTTTATATGTGTGTTTATATGTATGTGTGTGTGTGTGTTGCATTTTTTTGGGGGGGGGATCCCCATTAGCTGTTGTGAAAGCAGAAGCTACTCTTCCTGGGTTCCACACAAAACGTGAACCATTAGATAATACATAACATTAATAGACAATAACAGCTCAAGGACAGAACTACATAGATTTGAAAATGGCACAAATAGCCTACATATCAATACATACACACACAGTATCCAGGTAAAATAGGCTAAAGGCGTTGTGTGAGGTGTTGCTTTATCTGTTATTTAAACCAGGTTTGCTGTTAATTTGAGCAATATGAGATGTAATGCAAAAATGGCTCTATATAATACTGTATGCTTTCTTGAATTTGTAACTGTAGAAAGATCTGATGTCTGGTGGGGTAAGTGTGTGTGTCAGTGCTGTGTGTAAGTTTTCTTATAAAAAGAAGAAGTGACGCAGTCAGTCTCTCCTCAACTTTTAGCCGAGAGAGACTGGCATGCATAGTGTTTATATCAGCCCTCTGATTACAATGAAGAGCAAGATGTGCCCCTCTGTTCTGGGCCAGCTGCAACGTAACTAGGTCTTTCCTTGCAGAACTCGACCACATGGCTGGACAATAATCAAGATAAGACAAACTATAGCCTGCAGGACTTGCTTTTTGGAGTGTGGTGTCAAAAACGCTGAGCATCTCTTTATTAAGGACAGACCTCAACCCATCTTTACAACCATTGAATCTATATGTTTTGACCATGACAGTTTATAATCTAAGGTAAT
>CM042378.1:31713608-31723608 GCA_023634145.1 Thymallus thymallus | reverse complement strand
AGGGTGTTTTTCTGTCTTTGTCTGGTTTCTCTGCTTTCTTCTGTTTTTTTCCTTTTCTATTTTCTTTATGGTAATCAATTGCAAGGATCCTCAATCAAGTGTGATATATAATCGTATAGTACATAGCAAACTCACTTGGGTTATCATGGCTTTGAGGCTAGCCTTGGGTTATCATGGCTTTGAGGCTAGCCTTGGGTTATCATGGCTTTGAGGCTAGCCTTGGGTTATCATGGCTTTGAGGCGAGCCTTGCAGTTCGTTTTCAAAGTGGATGACAGAAGCAAAACGGCCACCTTTTACCGAGACGTGCTCGGCATGAAGATTTTGCATCACAAAGAGTTTGAAGATGAATGTAAGGAAACTTGTAATGGCTCAATGGTCGGCTTTGGCCCAGAGGATGATCAGTTTGTGGCTGAACTGATCTACAATTATGGAGTTGGAGAATATCGCCTAGGCAATGACTTCCTGGGTCTGACTCTGCAGTCTAGCCAGGCTGTCAGCAATGCTAAGAGGCTTGGTTGGCCCTACACTGAGGTTGGAAAGGCCCTCTATCTGGCTGAGGCCCAAGGAGGTTATCGCTTCTACCTGGCGGAGAAAGAACAGCCTCCCAATGATTCTGTACAGAAGGTGTGTCTGGCAGCGTCTGACCTGCAGGAATCAATACACTACTGTTCCTCCCTACTGGGGATGAAGGTGAAAGAGAGAAATGAGGAGGAGAAGACTGTGTTGATGGGATTCACAGACACTTAGTGTAGACTAGAGCTTCACAACCTTGTTGGGACAGTAGATCATGGGACAGCTTTATGGGCTGATAGCATTCCCTTTGTCCACGTGAGCAGTTGGCAGATCTTGAAGCCTTGGTGACAAAAGGAAACCATAAAATCCTTACTCTCTTGGTTAGCCTGGGCACACCTGGGAAGGCTACAGTAGAAGTGGTCATTTGGGCTGATCACGATGCCCATGAGATCTGATTTGTTGTTTGAGTGTTTATTGTTTTGTGGGTTCCCAGATCCAATAAAGGTTCTTTAAAACTCAAACTCTCTCCCTCTCTTTATTGGCATGAAAGACTTTTCTTCAATATTGCCAAAGCAACAATGTATACAATATACATTGTAATAAAATAATAAAGAATAACAAATAATAATATAAAATGGTAGTAAATAGTAATAATAACAAAAAATAACAACAATAAAATGGTAGCAGTAAGTAGTAATAATAATGAATAATGAATCTCTTGGTGAGGAATATTTATCACAGTAAAGCATCTCTGTTTCTACCTCCCCTGTGGTGCAGTGACCACATACACACTCCTCTTTGGGTTGTCTTTTTATGTCTGCCGGTTTCTATTGGTGGACACTCAGCCTGTACTTGGTAAGATCTGTCTCTGCTTCGTATCTCTGAGAGTAGAGATAGTCAGCAAATTCATATATTCTCCGTTCAGAGCCAGATAGCAATTTAGTCGGCTTTGGGATTTTGTTTCGTTTTTTTCATATGTTGTAAATATGAGTCCTTTGATTGGTTAATGATTTTGTTTATTTTAATTCTGTCTTTTGAAGCAGTGCTGGTGTCAGCTTGGTTGGTTCGGTCCAACACCAGCTGACTGAGAAAGCTTGTTTCTGTGCTCTGCTCTTGGGTTTGAAGTGCTTTAAAGTGGAGACTAGAATTTGGACTTGAAGGTGTAGCCAATATTTGTATAATATTTTTGCACTTTCATTACCACTGGAAAGCAGCCCAATTCTGCCCTACACGCATTAGTTGGTGTATTTCTTTGGACTTGTAGAATTTTCGCACACACACACACACACACGCACACACACACACACACACACACACACACACACACACACACACACACAGACACACACACACACACACACACGCACGCACGCACGCACGCACGCACGCACGCATTCACACACACACACACACACACACACACACACACACACACACACACACACACACACACACACACACACACACACACACACACACACACACACACACACACACACACACACACACACACACCACACACACTTTAACATGTGTGTATATCACACAGAGGTATGTATGTGAAATTGAAGGAACTTAGATCTGTATAAATGAATATTGTATATGAATATGAATATAATATAACCGTGACCCATCTCATGTTTCACTGATGACCAGACGGCTGTGCTGTGCACTGAGGCAGGCCGTTTCAACAGCTTCCAGGAAATCCTCCTCAACCCTATTGGTTCCCCTTTGAGCTGTCGCTCACTCTGATTGGTGCCTTTGATGTTACACTTTCTCCGATTGGTTAACTTTAATGTTCTGCCCCCTCTGATTGGTCTCTTTGATGTTGCAGGCTTGGCCCATCACACATTCAACATGGTAACACACACTCAGGACACACACACTTTTCAGGTCACACACACTCAGGACACACACACTTCTCAGGTCACACTCCAAAAAACCTTCCAGAGTAAAGCAGCTTTTTTAAAGCGTCCTTTTAAAAAAATGTGTTTAAACTTTATTTAACTAGGCAAGTCAGTTAAGAACAAATTCTCCCTTCCTCTCCCTACCTCTCTATCCCTTCCTCTCTCTCCCTTCCTCTCCCTCCCTTCCTCTCCCTCCCTTCCTCTCCCTACCTTCCTCTCCCTACCTCTCCCTTCCTCTCCCTCCCTTCCTCTCCCTCCCTTCCTCTCCCTACCTCTCCCTTCCTCTCCCTCCCTTCCTCTCTATCCCTTCCTCTCTCTCCCTTCCTCTCCCTCCCTTCCTCTCCCTCCCTTCCTCTCCCTACCTCTCCCTCCCTTCCTCTCCCTACCTCTCCCTCCCTTCCTCTCTCTCCCTTCCTCTCCCTCCCTTCCTCTCCCTCCCTACCTCTCCCTCCCTTCCTCTCCCTCCCTTCCTCTCCCTTACCTCTCTATCCCTTCCTCTCCCTACATCTCCCTCCCTTCCTCTCCCTCCCTTCCTCTCCCTCCCTTCCTCTCCCTCCCTTCCTCTCCCTTACCTCTCTATCCCTTCCTCTCCCTACATCTCCCTCCCTTCCTCTCCCTCCCTTCCTCTCCCTCCCTTCCTCTCCCTCCCTACATCTCCCTCCCTTCCTCTCCCTCCCTTCCTCTCCCTACATCTCCCTCCCTTCCTCTCCCTCCCTACCTCTCCCTTACCTCTCTATCTCTTCCTCTCCCTTCCTCTCCCTCCCTTCCTCTCCCTCCCTTCCTCTCCCTACCTCTCCCTCCCTTCCTCTCTCTCCCTTCCTCTCCCTCCCTTCCTCTCCCTCCCTACCTCTCCCTCCCTTCCTCTCCCTCCCTTCCTCTCCCTTACCTCTCTATCCCTTCCTCTCCCTACATCTCCCTCCCTTCCTCTCCCTCCCTTCCTCTCCCTTACCTCTCTATCCCTTCCTCTCCCTACATCTCCCTCCCTTCCTCTCCCTCCCTTCCTCTCCCTCCCTTCCTCTCCCTCCCTTCCTCTCCCTCCCTTCCTCTCCCTTACCTCTCTATCCCTTCCTCTCCCTACATCTCCCTCCCTTCCTCTCCCTCCCTACATCTCCCTCCCTTCCTCTCCCTCCCTTCCTCTCCCTCCCTACATCTCCCTCCCTTCCTCTCCCTCCCTTCCTCTCCCTACATCTCCCTCCCTACCTCTCCCTTACCTCTCTATCTCTTCCTCTCCCTTCCTCTCCCTCCCTTCCTCTCCCTCCCTTCCTCTCCCTACCTCTCTATCCCTTCCTCTCCCTCCCTTCCTCTCCCTCCCTTCCTCTCCCTTACCTCTCTATCCCTTCCTCTCCCTACATCTCCCTCCCTTCCTCTCCCTCCCTTCCTCTCCCTCCCTTCCTCTCCCTCCCTTCCTCTCCCTCCCTTCCTCTCCCTTACCTCTCTATCCCTTCCTCTCCCTACATCTCCCTCCCTTCCTCTCCCTCCCTTCCTCTCCCTCCCTACATCTCCCTCCCTTCCTCTCCCTCCCTTCCTCTCCCTACATCTCCCTCCCTTCCTCTCCCTCCCTACCTCTCCCTTACCTCTCTATCTCTTCCTCTCCCTTCCTCTCTATCCCTTCCTCTCCCTCCCTTCCTCTCCCTACCTCTCTATCCCTTCCTCTCCCTCCCTTCCTCTCCCTTCCTCTCTATCCCTTCCTATCCCTCCCTTCCTCTCCCTTCCTCTCCCTCCCTTCCTCTCCCTTACCTCTCTATCCCTTCCTCTCCCTACCTCTCCCTCCCTTCCTCTCCCTCCCTTCCTCTCCCTTACCTCTCTATCCCTTCCTCTCCCTACATCTCCCTCCCTTCCTCTCCCTCCCTTCCTCTCCCTACATCTCCCTCCCTTCCTCTCCCTCCCTACCTCTCCCTTACCTCTCTATCTCTTCCTCTCCCTTCCTCTCCCTCCCTTCCTCTCCCTCCCTTCCTCTCCCTACATCTCCCTCCCTTCCTCTCTCTCCCTACCTCTCCCTACCTCTCACTTACCTCTCTATCTCTTCCTCTCCCTTCCTCTCCCTCCCTTCCTCTCCCTCCCTTCCTCTCCCTTCCTCTCCCTCCCTTCCTCTCGATCCCTTCCTCTCCCTCCCTTCCTCTCCCTCCCTACCTCTCCCTTACCTCTCTATCTCTTCATCTCCCTTCCTCTCCCTCCCTTCCTCTCCCTCCCTTCCTCTCCCTTCCTCTCCCTCCCTTCCTCTCCCTCCCTTCCTCTCCCTACATCTCCCTCCCTTCCTCTCTCTCCCTACCTCTCCCTACCTCTCCCTCCCTTCCTCTCCCTTCCTCTCCCTCCCTTCCTCTCCCTACCTCTCCCTCCCTTCCTCTCCCTACCTCTCCCTCCCTTCCTTTCCCTTACCTCTCTCTCCCTTCCTGTCTTTCTATGTCTCCCTCCCTCTATCACTCCCTCTCTCCCATCTCTCTCTCCCTGGGGGCCTAGCGGAGCCACTGAGAACCTCTGACAAATCAATACATCACTGTCATTGATTCTGTCGGGGCTCAAAGTGTTTAATGAGAACCCCTCCCCCCTCTCTCCTGTGTGCATTGGCGCGTCCCGACTTGATGGTTAATTGTGCGGAGGTCTCCATGTGCAGCCGCAGGGTTAATAAGAGCCAATCCCATGGTGACAGATAGGTCCAGCTGGCTCATTAGGACAGGTCGGGCAGAATGTAAATGCCTGGCCTAGGAAGAGGAGAACCATTCGTCATGACAAGATGGGTGCATGTGTGTATGTGTGTGTTTCTGTGCGACGGCGTGCGTATGTGTACACAAGCCTATGTGTTTGTATGTGTGTGTGTGTGTGTGCGTGCGTGCGTGCGTGCGTGCGTGCGTGCGTGCGTGTGTGCGTGCGTGTCTGTGTGTGCGTGCGTGTGTGTGTGTGTGTGTGTGTGTGTGTGTGTGTGTGTGTTCATACTACGAACTGCTTCCCTGCAGCTTATGTAGTTTTTTTAACCTGTTGGTCAGAATTTCAGCAATTACTCTTGGTGCCATTACTGACAGGAACCTGGACTGGACCTACAGAGAGAGAGAGGAGGAATAGTAAAAAGAGAGATGGTAGGGGAGAATAACAGAGGGGAGCTGCATAGGAGAGAGGGATGAGAGCGGGAGAGAGAGGGGTGGAAATGGTAGGAGTATAAAAAAAATACCTTTATTGGCCAATAGTTACAGAATTTAAAGCATAAGCTTTATTTCCTTTTAACGAAACCTAGAAAGTTTGAACCAAGTCCCCCTGCTTGTCCACTGTACATACAACTCCCCAGACGCCCCACACCCCTACAAAGTTCCCCAGACGGTTTACCAGTCCCCCATTTCACTCCCGAGTGGCGCAGCATTCTGAGGCACTGAATCTTAGTGCTAGAGGCGTCACTACAGACCCTGGTTAAATTCCAGGCTGTATTACAATCCGACCTTGATTGGGAGTCCCATAGGGGGGCGTACAATTGGCCCAGCATCGTCCGGGGTAGGCCGTCATTGTAAATAAGAATTTGTTCTTAACTGACTTGCCCAGTTGTGTAAAGGTTAAATATATAATAATATACACGCTCCAGTTTGAGCCAAGTCCACAGAGCGAGAGGGGGATGGAGACAATAGAAGGGTAAAGGATAAGAGCTGCATGGGAGAGAGATGGAGACAGAAAAGAGCGGAACAGAGAGCTGAAACTGAAGCCTTGTTTATATCTCGGGATAACATGCGCAACAAGCTGTCACAGTCTCACGTCAGAATTAGAGAGAGAGAGAGAGAGAGAGAGAGCTGTAAATAGTTTTCAGCTCCTGTAGTAGATGAGCTGAGGAAGAAAATAGGGGGAAGTAGAGGCTGAGTCTTCACTAACACAGCAGACACTAATGGTGAACAGGGGAACATCAGCACATCGTAGAGGCTGTCTTCACTAACACAGCAGACACTAATGGTGAACAGGGGAACATCAGCACATCGTAGAGGCTGAGTCTTCACTAACACAGCAGACACTAATGGTGAACAGGGGAACATCAGCACATCGTAGAGGCTGTCTTCACTAACACAGCAGACACTAATGGTGAACAGGGGAACATCAGCACATCGTAGAGGCTGAGTCTTCACTAACACAGCAGACACTAATGGTGAACAGGGGAACATCAGCACATCGTAGAGGCTGAGTCTTCACTAACACAGCAGACACTAATGGTGAACAGGGGAACATCAGCACATCGTAGATGCTGAGTCTTCACTAACACAGCAGACACTAATGGTGAACAGGGGAACATCAGCACATCGTAGAGGCTGAGTCTTCACTAACACAGCAGACACTAATGGTGAACAGGGGAACATCAGCACATCGTAGAGGCTGAGTCTTCACTAACACAGCAGACACTAATGGTGAACAGGGGAACATCAGCGCATCGTAGAGGCTGAGTCTTCACTAACACAGCAGACACTAATGGTGAACAGGGGAACATCAGCGCATCGTAGAGGCTGAGTCTTCCCTAACACAGCAGACACTAATGGTGAACAGGGGAACATCAGCACATCGTAGATGCTGAGTCTTCACTAACACAGCAGACACTAATGGTGAACAGGGGAACATCAGCGCATCGTAGAGGCTGAGTCTTCACTAACACAGCAGACACTAATGGTGAACAGGGGAACATCAGCGCATCGTAGAGGCTGAGTCTTCCCTAACACAGCAGACACTAATGGTGAACAGGGGAACATCAGCACATCGTAGATGCTGAGTCTTCACTAACACAGCAGACACTAATGGTGAACAGGGGAACATCAGCGTTTGTTCCTCTCTTCTTCTCTCTCTCCGCTTCTCCATTCTTCTGGCCTTAATGAGGGACACCTGTTAGCGCTCCTGGTTAAGCAGCTACTGTTCAGGCCCCATTAGTCCCACGTCAATCTACTGTGTGTGTGTGTGTGTGTGTGTGCGTTTCTTCCTCTGTGTATGAAGGTGTATGTGTTGTGTATTCATATGTGTTTGTGACTTGTCTGTGATTCCTCTCCTCAGACGATGTTCTTCATTAGCTGGCCTGATGATGATGAACCAACACGGACAGAACACAACCCTAAGGACCTGTCTCATGAACCAACACGGACAGAACACAACCCTAAGGACCTGTCTCATGAACCAACACGGACAGAACACAACCCTATGGACCTGTCTCATGAACCAATACGGACAGAACACAACCCTATGGACCTGTCTCATGTACCAACACGGACAGAACACAACCCTATGGACCTGTCTCATGTACCAACACGGACAGAACACAACCCTATGGACCTGTCTCATGTACCAACACGGACAGAACACAACCCTATGGACCTGTCTCATATACCAACACGGACAGAACACAACCCTATGGACCTGTCTCATGAACCAACACGGACAGAACACAACCCCATGGACCTGTCTCATGTACCAACACGGACAGAACACAACCCTATGAACCTGTCTCATGAACCAACACGGACAGAAACACCTGGTATAATGTTATATAACAATCACATGTTCTGTCTCTGTCCCTCTCTGATGTCACAATGTCAATTTCTCCCTGTCCTCCATCGCTTTCTTTCTCAAATTTATCCCCTCCTCTCTTCTCCTCCCCCTAATTAAAGACATTTCTGCTGATGAGACCCAGCCTCAGTAGGATACCAACGCCTCAGACGCTGATTTGGTGGTTTATTAATTGCCAGTTAGGCTGATGTTGTAGAATAGTTTGATAAATGCATCCAACCAAACTTTTAGATGATGGGTGTAGGTAAAGACTAATCCTCACGCAATGCACTTTCAGACTTAAAACCAGTCCTGTGTGTGTGTGTGTGTGTGTGTGTGTGTGTGTGTGTGTGTGTGTGTGTGTGTGTGTGTGTGTGTGTGTGTGTGTGTGTGTGTGTGTGTGTGTGTGTGTGTGTGTGTGTGTGTGTGTGCACTTGTTTAGGCATGCATGTGTGTGTGTGTGTAAGCACTCTGTGTGCGTGTGTGTGTGTGTGTGTGTGTGTATGACATTGCGTGAATATGTGTGTATGTTTATAAAAGCACTAAGGTTGTTTATTTGCAAGTGGGTTCATGTAGTTGTTTAGGAATTACAAGTCCGTTGAGGATTGAATTCAAAGCTGAGCAGCCGTCCTCATTCTAAAGATAGCCTGTTAGAACAGGAGTGCACAACTATTTTCCTTGAGGGGTTTTTCATCCTTCCCTTTTAATCAGAGAGTGGATAACCTGATGTGTGCTCTCTCTGGCTAGTCGATAACATTAATTAATCAATGAAGAAACTGAATGAAAACAGCACAGGAGTTACCCACCTCTACACTAGGCCACTCCAGTGGGGGAACTGCTAAAGACAGACAGCTAATACCAGACAGTTAAAGACAGACAGCTAATACCAGACAGTTAAAGACAGCTAATACCAGACAGTTAAAGACTGCTAAAGACAGACAGCTAATACCAGACAGTTAAAGACAGACAGCTAAAACCAGACAGTTAGAGACAGACAGCTAAAGCCAGACAGCTAAAGACAGACAGCTTTTATTTTTTATTTTTTTATTTATTTCACCTTTATTTAACCAGGTCAGTTGAGAACAAGTTCTCATTTGCAACTGCGACCTGGCCAAGACAAAGCAAAGCAGTGCGACAAATAACAACACAGAGTTACACAGTAAACAAACAGTCAAAAACACAATAGAAAAATCTATATACAGAGTGCAAAATGTAGTGCAAAAATGCAGTAAGGTTAGGAGGTAGGACAATAAATAGACTATAGTGGTGAAATAAATTACAGAATTATCATCATTAACACAGGAATGAAGGATGTGCAAATTATGATGTGCAAATAGAGATACTGGAGTGCAAGATTAGTGAAAATAAACAAAAATAAATATGGGGATGAGGTAGTAGTGTGGGCTATTTACAGAAGGGCTATATACAGGTGCAATGATCGATAAGCAGCTTTGACAACTGATTGAGGGAGGTAGGAACCTCTAGTTTCAATGATTTTTGCAATTCGTTCCAGTCATTGGCAGCAGCGAACTGGAAGGAATGGCGACCAAAGGAGGTGTTGGCTTTGGGGGTGACCAGTGAGATATACCTGCTGGAGCGCATGCTACGGGTGGGTGTTGCTATAGTGACCAGTGAGCTGAGATAGGGCGGGGATTTACCTAATAAAGACTTATAGATGACCTGGAGCCAGTGGGTTTGGCGACGAATATATAATGAAGGCCAGCCAACGAGAGCATACAGGTCGCAGTGGTGGGTAGTGTATGGGGCTTTGGTGACAAAACGGATGGCACTGTGATAGACTACATCCAATTTGCTAAGTAGAGTATTGGAGGCTAGTTTGTAAATGACATCGCCGAAGTCAAGGATCGGTAGGATAGTCAGTTTTACAAGAGCATGTTTGGCAGCATGAGTGAAGGAGGCTTTGTTGCGAAATAGGAAGCCAATTCTGGATTTAATTTTGGATTGGAGATGGTTGATGTGAGTCTGGAAGTTAAGTTTACAGTCTAACCAGATGCCTAGGTATTTGTAGGTGTCCACATATTCTAATTCGGATCCGTCGAGAGTAGTGATGATAGTCCGGTGGGCGGGT
>CM042378.1:31683608-31708608 GCA_023634145.1 Thymallus thymallus | reverse complement strand
GTAGAGCAGGGTGAAGTAGGTTAGGGTGAAAGAGAGCAGGGTGAAAGAGAGCAGGGTCAAAGAGAGCAGGGTGAAAGAGAGCAGGGTGAAGTAGAGCAGGGTGAAAGAGAGCAGGGTGAAAGAGAGCAGGGTGAAGAGGAGCAGGGTGAAGGAGAGCAGGGTGAAGTAGATTAGGGTGAAAGAGAGCAGGGTGAAAGAGAGCAGGGTGAAGTAGAGCAGGGTGAAAGAGAGCAGGGTGAAAGAGAGCAGGGTAAAAGAGAGCAGGGTGATGTAGAGCAGGGTGAAGTAGATTAGGGTGAAAGAGAGCAGGGTCAAAGAGAGCAGGGTGAAAGAGAGCAGGGTGAAGTAGAGCAGGGTGGAAGAGAGCAGGGTGAAAGAGAGCAGGGTGAAAGAGAGCAGGGTAAAAGAGAGCAGGGTGATGTAGAGCAGGGTGAAAGACAGCAGGGTGAAAGACAGCAGGGTGAAAGACAGCAGGGTGAAAGAGAGCAGGGTGAAGGAGAGCAGGATGAAAGACAGCAGGGTGAAGTAGAGCAGGGTGAAAGACAGCAGGGTAAAGAGAGCAGGGTGAAGGAGAGCAGGGTAAAGGAGAGCAGGGTGAAGGAGAGCAGGGTAAAGAGAGCAGGGTGAAGGAGAGCAGGGTAAAGAGAGCAGGGTGAAGGAGAGCAGGGTTAAGGAACGCAGGGTGAAGGAGAGCAGGGTAAAGAGAGCAGGGTGAAGGAGAGCAGGGTGAAGGAGAGCAGGGTAAAGAGAGCAGGGTGAAGGGGAGCAGGGTAAAGGAACACAGGGTGAAGGAGAGCAGGGTGAAGGAGAGCAGGGTGAAGAGGAGCAGGGTGAAGGAGGGCAGGGTGAAGGAGAGCAGGGTGAAGGAGACGGCAGTGTCAGTTAAATTAGTGCTATGTCCAGAATACACAGCTATCCTCAATTTTGGTCTTCCTGCTTTACTGTTTGAAGAAGATAGAGTGGGGGAGGGAGAGAGTGGGGGAGAGAGAGAAAGAAGCAGAGGAGTTGAGGGTCCTTAAATGTAAGCTTTTGAAAGTGTGTGAATGCCGAGGTAGTGTGATATTTGACAGTTGAAAGTGGTCGGGCCGCTTGTAGATTCAATTAACCAAACAGAATTAAGGTTCCCTCTCTTTGTGGCTGAAAATCTTTCAATATTGCCCTGAAAACTGAACCATTTTAATTAGATTTTCCCACTCCTCTCTCTCAGAGAACTAGTTCTGCTGGAATCAGAGGCTGTATTGTGTGTGTGTGTATGTGTATGTGTGTGCGTGCGTGCGTGCGTGCGTGTGTGTGTGTGTGTGTGTGTGTGTATGTGTGTTTGTGTGCTTGTGTGTGTGTGTGCATGTACAATTTCAGATTGTTACAATCATCTGAAAGAATTTAGTGGTTGGAAGGAATATGATGGCAATCTATCAGACAGACACACAGACACACCTGTCTTCTCTCTCATACAGACTCCTACCTCATTCAGACACAATAAGGATTTATCCTGTCAGAGAGTGCTTATCATGTCACCTCTCAATAATCCCCAGGCTGACAGGAGATTGGGCCTAGGCAGGCACACACACAAGTCATTGCTGCGATCGATACTGTCCTACACACACCTGCGGGGGTCAGATGAGGAGAGTAACACACAGGTCAGTAGGGGTCAAATGGGGACACACTAATCCCATTCACCCTAATCCAGTTTCTGCTCCCATTTGGTGTCAATCAAGTGTCTCTCCTCTCTCTTTCTCTCTGTTTTTATTAAAGCAGGAGTGATGTAGAAAACAGTGTTTCCTGACTACAATACAGATGCTTAAAGCAGGGGTAATGTAGAGAACAATGTTTCCTGACTACAGTACAGATACTTAAAGCAGGAGTAATGTAGAAAACAGTGTTATCCTGACTACAGTACAGATGCTTAAAGCAGAGGTAATGTAGAGAACAGTGCTTCCTGACTACAGTACAGGAGTTTAAAGAAGGAGTAATGTAGAGAACAGTGTTTCCTGACTACAGTACAGGAGCTTAAAGCAGGGGTAATGTAGAGAACAGTGTTTCCTGACTACAGTACAGGAGCAATGTAGAGAACAGTGCTTCCTGATTACAGTACAGATACTTAAAGCAGGAGTAATGTAGAGAACAGTGCTTCCTGACTACAGTACAGATACTTAAAGCAGGGGTAATGTAGAGAACAGTGTTTCCTGACTACAGTACAGATACTTAAAGCAGGAGTAATGTAGAGAACAGTGTTTCCTGACTACAGTACAGATACTTAAAGCAGGGGTAATGTAGAGAACAGTGTTTCCTGACTACAGGACAAATGCTTAAAGCAGGGGTAATGTAGAGAACAGTGTTTCCTGACTACAGGACAGATGCTTAAAGCAGGGGTAATGTAGAGAACAGTGTTTCCTGCCTACAGTATAGCATCTGTGGTGGGTTGACAGGTGCCTGAGTAGCATACCTGAACTCCAGGGTCTAGGGTGACATCTGCTGTCCGTGACAGGTATCGTAGATGCTCAAATTACGTATATTAACAACACCTGTTGTCCCTACTGATTGCCTACCTCCCTATATAAGCAGGAAACGGGTCACCCTCGAGGAGGGCTTTTGGGAAGCACGACACTCGGGCATATCCAGAGGAGAGAAGGCTGGGAGGAACCCTTCTGACGGAGAAGATATTGGTGTCACAGAGAGATTAGATAACCAGTGTCTAGGATAGACAGGTCGGCCGAAGAGTGCCCTCGAGCATGTTTGATTTATTTTGTTATGAAAGTGTGTATTTGATTTATCGTTTCCGGAAGAGTTTCTGTACAAACCATGTCAGTACTTGTTTGGTCTCTTAATTCGCCCAATGCCCGCCTACAAAGGTGACACCATACCCAACCCGTCACACAGCTTAAAGCAGGGGTAATGTAGAGAAGTGTTTCCTGACTACAGTACAGCAGCTTAAAGCAGGATACTGTAGAGAAGTGTTTCCTGACTACAGTACAGCAGCTTAAAGCAGGGTAATGTAGAGAACAGTGTTTCCTGACTACAGTACAGCAGCTTAAAGCAGGGTAATGTAGAGAACAGTGTTTCCTGACTACAGTACAGCAGCTTAAATCAGGGTAATGTAGAGAACAGTGTTTAAGGACTACAGTACCTTATCCCTGCTGTTTACATTACAGGTCTGAAGATAATCCATAAAGGCCTTAGCCCTGAAGCTTACCTGGCTATGCATCAGTATCCACCCCCCCACACACACACACACTGGCAGACACTGCACACACACACACACACACACACACATTGGCAGACACACACACACACACACAAACAGACATGAACACATGCACACAGACATATTTAATCTGAGAGACAAGGCAACATGCACACACACACACACACACACAGATACATTATTCTGTAATTACACCCTGTTTCCTCAGGGGGCTGTTGTGTGGCTTTAGAGGAGGATGACTCTGCTCATCCATGGGCCTACACACACACACACACACACACACATTAGCTCTCCAGTCTTGACCTGAAAGAGCAAGGTGCACAAAAAGCAATTTCCCTGTAGCTCGAAGAAAGACAACAGAATCCAAGACAGACCCCTCAGCCCACTGACACTGAGGGCCAGATGTACTAACGCTTTTGCGCCCACTTCAGGCATATTTGTTTCGCATAAAACCATGGCGAGGTATGTACGAACGGGACGCACCGAGATGAAAGCGCCGACTGCCTGTCGCGGGAACTGAAAATGGCAAAATGCGCTTTTCGTGTCATGCATATGCATTTATGGGATGGTCAAGGGGAAAGTGGGAGTGTCACATACAGAGATGGGAGGGGAAGCGTAAACTGCGCCTAATTATGTATTCTGCGTTATGTACAGAAAAAGCCGGTGAAAGCCCGCCTCTATTTTGCCTGAAAATTCTCCGGCACTTAAAAGCAGGTGTAATTTAGGAAGCTGGTTTCCTGGCATATGCCTCCTGGTGAAATGGCAGCAGTAATCCGAGCAAGACAAGACATAGGCTAAGGGGACGAGCTGAAAAGATTTTTGCCACAAGAATCACACTTTTTCAGTTGAGTGAAAACGAAATCATTAAGCGTTACAGATTAAGCAGCTACGCAATATTACAGTTACTGGAAGAAATCAAAGATGACATGGAATCTCCGACTCAGCGTTCACATTCCATTCCAGCAGTTGTTAAACTCCTCGCTACATTACAATTATTGGCATCGGTATAATTTCAAACAGTCATAGCATCAGCAGTGGGAATATCGCTGATCCATGATGGAAAGAGAGGACGAGGCCCATTCAATTGAACGTTTAAATACGCGCAATTTACGGTATAGTGGGTGGGGACAGGCGCTGATTACCTGATGAACTGCAGGTTTGGTACATAACACGCACACTGTGGTTTCACATCAAGCGCTTTCTGCGTCTTGGCCATGGCGCTATTAACGCTGCGTTCGCAAATGTACGTACATCTGGCCCCCAGTCTGGTGGAGAGACAACAGACTCCCAGACAGACTCCTCAGCCCAGTGACACCCAGTCTGGTGGAGAGACAACAGACTCCCAGACAGACCCCTCAGCCCAGTGACACCCAGTCTGGTGGAGAGACAACAGACTCCCAGACAGACCCCTCAGCCCAGTGACACCCAGTCTGGTGGAGAGACAACATAATCCCAGACAGACTCCTCAGCCCAGTGACACCCAGTCTGGTGGAGAGACAACAGACTCCCAGACAGACCCCTCAGCCCAGTGACACCCAGTCTGGTGGAGAGACAACAGACTCCCAGACAGACCCCTCAGCCCAGTGACACCCAGTCTGGTGGAGAGACAACAGACTCCCAGACAGACTCCTCAGCCCAGTGACTCCCAGTCTGGTGGAGTGAAAGAAGTAAAAGACCTGGCTTTTTATTGAACTGAATTGAACTGCCTTAATGTCTTTATGCTGAAATATGTCTGCTGTGTTTTTCTGTGCAGTTTGGTGGGAGTGGAGAGGAGCCATTGGTTTAAAGCCGATTTACAATAATGCTTTTATGAGTGGTTCTAGAAGAGCTAGGAGATAGGAGTGCTTCTCTCTTTCTGTGCCATACATATTAATATCAGTGGTGTTTTGTGGGAAATGTAGCGCTCTGCTCTTAACATTCTGTAGAATGGCATGTGTAGGGTATTGCATAGCTTAAGACCTACGTTGAACCTCCAATTCTCTCTCTTTTCACTTTTCTCTTTCTCTTTTAATTCAAGGGCCTTTATTGGTATGGGAAACATATGTTAACATTGCCAAAAAAAGTACAGTATACTTACAGAAGTTCCAAAAGAATAAAGACATTTCAAATGTCATATTATGTATATATACAGTGTTGTAACGATGTGCATGGTTAAAGTATAAAAGGGAAAATAAATAAACATAAATATGGGTTGTACTTACAATGGTGTTTGTTCTTCACTGGTTGCCCTTTTCTTGTGGCAACAGGTCACAAATCTTGCTGCTGTGATGGAACACTGTGGTATTTCACCCAGTAGATATGGGAGTTCATCAAAATTGGGTTTGTTTTCAAATTCTTAGTAGATCTGTGTAATCTGAGAGACATATGTGTCTCTAATATGGTCATACATTTGGCAGGAGGTTAGGAAGTGCAGCTCAGTTTCCACTTCATTTTGTTGGCAGTGTGTACAAAGCCTGTCTTCTCTTGAGAGCCAGGTCTGCCTATGGCAGCCTTTCTCAATAGCAAGGCTATGCTCACTGAGTCTGTACATAGTCAAAGCTTTGCTTAATTTTGGGTCAGTCACAGTGGTCAGGTATTCTGCCACTGTGTACTCTCTGTTTAGGGCCAAATAGCATTCTAGTTTGCTCAGTTTTTTTGTTAATACTTTCCAATGTGTCAAGTAATTCTTGTTTTCTCATGATTTTGTTAATACTTTCCAATGTGTCAAGTAATTTTTGTTTTCTCATGATTTGGTTGGGTCTAATTGTGTTGCTGTCCTGGGGCTCTGTGGGGTCTGTTTGTGTTTGTGAACAAAGCCCCAGGATCAGATTGCTTAGGGGACTCTTCTCCAGGTTCATCTCTCTGTAGGTGATGGCTTTGTTATGGAAGGTTTGGGAATCGCTTCCTTTTAGGTGGTTGTAGAATTTAAGTGCTATTTTATGGATTTTGATAATAAGCGGGTATCGTCCTAACTCTGCTCTGCATGCATTATTTGGTGTTTTACATTGTACACTGAAGATATTTCTGCAGAATGCAGAGTCTCAATTTGGTGTTTGTCCCATTTTGTGAATTCTTGGTTGGTGAGCGGATCCCAGACCTCACAACCATAAAGGGCAATGGGTTCTATAACTGATTCAAGTATTTTTTGCCAGATCCTGATTGGAATGTTGAATTTTATGTTCCTTTTGTTGAAATAGAATGCCCTTCTTGCCTTGTCTCTCAGATCGTTCACAGCTTTGTGGAAGTTACCTGTGGCGCTGATGTTTAGGCCGAGGTATGTATAGTTTTTTGTGTGCTCTAGGGCAACAGTGTCTAGATGGAATTTGTATTTGTGGTCCTGGCAACTGGACCTTTTTTGGAACACCATTATATTTATCTTACTGAGATTTACTGTCAAGGCACAGGTCTGACAGAATCTGTGCAGAAGATCTAGGTGCTGCTGTAGGCCCTCCTGGGTTGGTGACAGAAGCACCAGATCATCAGCAAACAGTAGACATTTGACTTCAGATTCTAGTAGTATGAGGCCGGGTTCTCTTTCTCTTTCTTTCTCTTTCTCTTTCTTTCTCTCGCTCTTTCTCTCGCTCTTTCTCTCGCTCGCTCGCTCTCTCTCTCTCTCTTTCTCTCACTCTCTCGCTCTTTCTCTCGTGCTCTCTATTGTCCATGTAACAGTGCTGTAACCAGTGGTACATTTTTGTCATCCCCCCCAGTTTTAATATTGGAATGTGATACAAAACGAGTCAACAGTATGCTTTAGGATCATGCAGATACCTCACCCCTAATTCTAAATCCAAAGTTGCGCCCCTGGTTGTAACAATATGCAAATAGAAAATAAATAAACAGATAAACATAGGTTCTATTTACAGTGGTGTTCATCAAAATTGGGTTTGCTTTCTAATTCTTTGTGGGTCTGTGTAAGGAAAGATGACTCTAATATGGTCATACATTTGGAAATGCAGTACGGGAAAACTGGAGGGCATGTAGAGATATAATGTGGGTTTGCTTTCCAATCTTGACACCTGTAAGACCTTCATGTGTACGTGTAATGCCTGTAGTTTGCCAAGGCAAATAACAGAGGGGACAGTGGGCAGCCCTGGCTTGTCCCTCTACCCCCCAAAAATCTGCGGTTGAGTACTTTAAATAGGTATGGCCATTCTACTCGGTCAAATGCCTTCTCGGCGTCCAATGATAGAGACACTGCTCTATGTTGTGATTGTTCACAGTGTTGTGTTATGCTGAGGAGACGTCTGACATTTGTGAATGAATGACTTTGTGATATAAAACTAGCTTTATTAAAGTTTGTAAAAATATTTATTGTCTCCTAGCTAGGATCTTAAATAAGAGCTTACTGTCCACATTAATAAGGGACATAGGCCTATAGCAAGAACAGTCTTCTTCTGCTGGCTTATTTTTCTTAAGAATGAGAGCAATATTAGCATGGTTTACAGCCGGAGGGAGTTTGCCCCGGGAGTCTGTACACATTCTGAGAAGATTAAGAAATCTTGGCAATTCTTATAAAACTCTGGTCCAACCCCCCTGGGGATTTCCCATTTTTAAGGGTTTTGAATATCTCCTTGCATTATCATTCTGTCTCCCACATGTATTGTTGGGAGAGATGGTTTATCCGGAAATGATTGCATGTCAGCCAGATTACTGGTGGAGTCTGAGCTGTAGAGTAACAAGTAGTACTACCTAATAATGGTATTTATTTCCCTAGTGGTGAATTGTTCCACCCCCCGATTGACCCTTTAATGAAGGTATAGCGTCTGGTGCAGTTTTATTCTATGCCAGTCTTGAGAGGAGTTGACTTGGCTTATTTCCATGTTCATATTATCTGTGTCTTGCCTAGAAAATTGGTGATTCTGTTTTGTATGTAAACAGTTGGTCTAATGCTGATCTTGCAGCTTGTAATTCTTTGAAGAGCTGTTTGGAGGAAGTCCTTTTAAATTAATCTTCAAGTTGCCTTACTTAACTCTAAGTCCAACTGTACTTTTCTTTATTTCAGCTGCGACATAGGAAATAATATTCCTTCTCATAACTGTCTTGCCTGCTTCCCAAATTATTGAAGGAGATACGTTGGGGGTGTTTTTATTCTCCATATAGAGAATCTGTTGATTCTTTAAAAAGATAGTGAATTCAGGTGTGTTAAAAAGCATAGGATTTAAACGTCACCTTCTGTTAGATGGATAACTGTAAAGTGAGTAAATTACCATGCTGACCTGGGAATGGTCCAACAAACACGTGATACCAATACCACAAGACTGTATTCTGTCTAAAACAAGTTGTGAAGTTAGAAAGTAGTCAACTCTAGAAAAATATTTATGTCTGGCGGAATAAAAAGTAAAGTCATTTGGATGCATAATCCTACAGGCATCATGCAGACAGAGATCATCACAAATGTGATGTATACCCTTAAGTTTCCCTAGATACCTTCTGGTTGGGAGCTTTTTGATAGGCCAGTGAGATTCAATCAGTACGTGATACTGAAGGAGCTGGAGTCATGAAAATGAAAATAATAATCCTTGCCCAAACCGTTCGCTGCGATGAGGTGCATGGACAGCAACCTCTCAATCCTCCCCATCCTAACCTTAATCTATCAACCTTGAGTATTCGGGCCATATTATGACGGTCGTCTGACCAGCTCAAGAGATTTTATGTTCCTTTTGATGGTGTAGAAGGCCCTTCTTGCCTCTCAGATCTTTTACAGCTTTGTGGAAGTTACCGGTGGTGCTGATGTTTAGGCTGAGGTAGGTATAGTTATTTTTGTGCTCTAAGACAATGGTGTCTAAGATGGACACCATTGCCTACCTCAGCTTAAACACCATTGTCTTACTGATATTCAGTGTCAAGGCCCAGGTCTTACAGAATCTGTGCAGAAGATCTAGGTGCTGCTGTAGGCCCTCCTTGGTTGGGGACATAAGCACCAGATCATCTGCAAACAGTAGACATTTGACTTCAGTCTTTTTTTATTTGCAGAGCCTGCTGAGCATCTGATACAGGAGCTCATCGTGGACTACAGGAAAAGACGGAAAAGACGAAACATCGACGGGGCTGTAGTGGAGCTGGTCGAGAGTGTGAAGTTCCTTGGTGTCAACATCACCAACAAACAATCATGGTTCAACACACCAAGACAGTCGTGAAGAGGGCACGACGACACCTTTCCGGGTGCAGGTCCTCTGGTTGGGGGTGTGGCTGGTGGTGCTGTGGTCTGGGTGCAGGTCCTCTGGTTGGGGGTGTGGCTGGTGGTGCTGTGGTCTGGGTGCAGGTCCTCTGGTTGGGGGTGTGGCTGGTGGTGCTGTGGTCTGGGTGCAGGTCCTCTGGTTGGGGGTGTGGCTGGTGGTGCTGTGGTCTGGGTGCAGGTCCTCTGGTTGCTGGGCTGGGAGGGAGTCTCGCAGGTCTGAGCAGAATGCTCATTACTCTGTTGCTACTGTGTGAGTTGCAGGGGCTGAGTGAGTCTTTCTCTCTTTCTCACTGTCATTTTTTAGCAAAGGAGGGAGGGACACATCGGATGTGATCTGGAGGGTCTGGCACAGCTTGAGGCCCAAGTTGTTCCTGTAATTCTCTCTCTCTCTCTCTCTCTCTCTCTCTCTCTCTCTCTCTCTCTCTCTCTCTCCCTTCTCTCTCCTACACACCCTGATGAAGGATGTTGCACAGCTTGAGGCCTACGTTTTGTTAGGTGAAAAAAGAGGAGTGGATAACTTCGCAGGCTCCTCTCCTTCCCTCTATGGGGGGGTCTATGGATCTACCCTGACACACACACACACCACAGTCAGTGTATAGGCGTGTGTGGACAGCAAATGTTCTGTGGTGAATACTTGTATTGTTCTTTCTTGTGTCACTACATAAGATCTTCTACTGCACCTTCTCATGTCCCAGCTGATTGTCTGATCTGAAGGGCAGGACACTGGTCTGAAGGGCAGGACACTGGTCTGAAGGGCTGGACAATGGTCTGAAGGGCAGGACACTGGTCTGAAGGGCAGGACACTGGTCTGAAGGGCAGGGCACTGGTCTGAAGGGCAGGGCACTGGTCTGAAGGGCAGGGCACTGGTCTGAAGGGCAGGGCACTGGTGTGACACAGAGCATCAAATATTAATCACACACCCATCAGATCAACTGTACTACATGCTAATTGGCTACTTTGAATGGAACATCTTTGCCTGGAAGTGGAGAGGCCAGTTGTAATGTTCCACAGTCATGTTTCCATTGACTGAGGTTACCATGACTTCACGGGCAATGCCCTACCACTGGGGTTAGGAGTAAAGCTGTTATTGCTGCTTTGTTTGTGATTCTAGGAGGACACTTGGAAGTCTATGGGCTAGACCTGATTTCAAGGCTCCTGGGTATAACTCATTAAATATTCCTCTTGAAGGTTTGATTTACAGAAAATTCTATGTATCTTCTTCTTTCTACTCTGTGGTTATCGGGTATGTCTTTGTGGATGATCCGACTGCCATCTCCAAGGGACTGTATCACCCCTGTTATGGTAAATAGTCTAAGGTCTATTCTTTAACTTATTGAGTGGTGTGTTTGCTGCGTCATTGAGTCCCCAATAAAACATCTCTCCTTCATTATGATGGAGCTGGGTGTCCAGTCAGGGCAGACACCATGCATCCTCTATGTGAGTGTGGGTTCCCATTAGCTAACATTGGTAATATACGACCAGCGTGATGTCCAGTCAGAACACACGCACACCATTTTCCTGTTGATGAGGTGATGTGTCGATATATACCGCAGCAACGCCACATCAATCACACACAACACCATGTTACCACCATGTTACACTGTGTGTGTCTAGGACATTGTGTGTGTGTGTGCGTTTGCGTGTGTGTGAACACTCTGTCTTGGCTTTACTGTGACATATGCGTCATATCAGCTCTCATCAGCCACACCAAGGTAGTATCAGGAGCAGGAGGAGTGTCTTTCCCAGCCATTAGGGAACGCTGCGAAGCGTTTCGGAATGCCTCGGCTTTGGAAAATAAAATCAGGTTGGGAGAATGAATGAAAGAATGCAAGCGGAACATTAAATAGCATTCCGGAACAGAACGTTAGGCGTACACAATAAAAGGCAGTCAGGGACAATGACGGTCAGAATGATCAATGAGGAAACACGGAGGGACTTTACAGTCCACAGATTTTACAGCACAAAGCAGGAGTGATGAAGGAAATTGTACAATGCCTTGTAATTATTCTCTCTCTCTCTCTCTCTCTCTCTCTCTCTCTCTCTCTCTCTCTCTCTCTCTCTCTCTCTCTCTCTCTCTATCTCTCTCTGGGTTTGTGTAGAACAGTGTTCATTACTATAACATCAACATCCCTCATTAGCTTCTTGTATTAATTCTCCTGTGTTAACATGCATTGGGTTCACTGAATGGGTCTAATGAGTTACTTAGGGCTGCTAGCCAGGGAGTCAGTCATTCTCTGCTCCAACACACTGACTGGTCTATTACCAACTAGTCTCAAATTCACCTCTAAGTGGGTTGTGTTGAACATGTACAGTACAGTAAATTGTTCTCTAATTGTCTGGCATAGTATGTACAGTAAAATACAAGAGTCAGAGATATACAGTATATTAGACTTTGATGAAAGTGTGTGTGCTTAGCATGTGCTTGTGACACAGGTTGTGTCTGTGTGTGTATGCAGCAGTAAAGAGTTTGATCTGTGTAATTGGAGCGAGTGAAGGAGTGATGAAGACATGAATAATTGATAGTGAGCAGATCGAAGAGGCGTGACATTGCCTATCAATCGTGTTTTCAGACATGATCAATCCTACAACCCCTCTCACCCACACACACACACACACACACACACACACAAACACACACACACACACACACACACACACACCAGCCCTCTCACTCACTGCTCAGATGAAATCACATAATCTCCCTGTTGGTCACAGCCCACATCGATCCGTTTCAATTCTTTCTTTCATAATCCCTCTCTTTTCTCTACTTGTCCATCTGTAACTGTCCATTCTGTATTCTCTTTCACTCTTTCTCATGTTCCATCAGCCACCCTCTCCCTCTCCACCCCCCTCTCTCTCCACCCCTACCTCTCCCTCTCCATCCACCTCTCCCTCCACCCCTACCTCTGTCAATTCAATTCAAGTTGCTTTATTGGTATGGGAAACATATGTTAACATTGCCGGTAAACATTACACTCACAGAAGTTCCATAAGAATAAAGACATTTCAAATGTCATATTATGTATATATACAGTGTTGTAATGATGTGCAAATAGTTAAAGTATAAAAGGGAAAATAAAATATGGGTTGAATTTACAATGGTGTTTGTTCTTCACTGGTTGCCCTTTTCTTCTGTCTGTCTCTCTCTCCCCCTCTCCCTCTCCCTCTCCATCTCCCTCTCCCTCTCCCTCTCCCTCTCCCTCTCCCTCTCCCTCTCCCTCTCCCTCTCCCTCTCCCTCTCCCTCTCCCTCTACCCCTACGTCTATCTGTCCCTACACCTCTCCCTCTCCTCCCAACCCTACCTCTCTCTCTTCCTGTCACCCTATACTGTTTAGCTGGTAGATCCTCTCTGTCTCTCTCTCTGTGCTGCGGTCCAGGGAAGGTATTTGATGGTATCTCACGTAGAGAAAAAAGGGATGCAGGAAACAACATGGCCTCCTCAGTGTTTAGATTATTCTACAGACTTCTTACCTGTACCTCTCTCTCTGTCTCAGCTATCTCTCTAACATAATGTCTAAATTAGTCAAAACACAAGTTAAAACAAAACTCACACTCCAAATGAACTCATATGCTTTTTCAACTTCCTTTTCAACATTTTCCACCACAAAACAACCTAAACAACCGGAGGGGTGAGAGAAGATACAAAACAAAATAAAATGCAACATAAAGAAGTGTTCCGTTTGGAACCTCGGAACCTTGTTTAGTGAAGTTTACAGAACTGCCCCAACAGCATGACATAACAGTCCTCATCGCTGTGGAAACCCTGTTGTCCCGTTTCCATGGTCTCAGGGGGGCATAGTTTCAAACGCAGATTTGATTGGCCGTCGGGCTGCTTCCCTCTGTGTCGTTAATTAGACGTCTTATCCCTTCCCCTCAGGTCTGAGCCACAGCACAGAGACAACATGCTTTCATCAGACTAGCTCAACTTTACCATGAACTCACCCCACTGTTCTAGTGTTGTTGAGCTCTCCCAGCTTTTATGTCTAATCCCACTGTGTTACTACTCAATCTGTCTCCTTAACGCGTCTGTCTATTCTGCTGCAATGTGTGTGTATAACATAGGTATAAACCCAGTACATATCCTATTCTCTCTCATGTCGTTCCTCTCTCTCTGTGTTCACTCTGACAGAAATATAACCAAGGGATTGATATTGCAATACAAATAAAAGAGAGCTGACTGGATTATCCTCCCTGCAGGACCACAGGGTAAAGGTGTGTTTGGTATCCAGCCAGGTCACCCGTTAAACATGTCAGTATGTCAGTGAGCGCTGTTACCGTGAAGTAGGTTTCTACGGCATTGTGGACGGGGATGGCGGTTGGGCGTAAGGTTGCTTTGAATCCAGTAATAGAAAACTGTTTTTGATATTATGTTTTAAGCCTATTCCAAACCTTTTGGAGTTAATGCATAACCTTAAGAATTCAGAGTTAATGCCTCAAATGAACCTTGGTTAAGAGACAGAGAAGTAACCAAGCACTTTGAAATTTGACATTTGAGAAACATGGACGAACTTCGAATTCTGAAACCGTGAGAGCTTGTTGTGGTATCAGCTCTACTTCCTACATATATTATTAGTTAATGAGAAATACACCTGCTGTCCAAAACAGACTAATCACACCTCTGTATATCTACCGTACTGTATTGATGTTACCAGAATACAGCAGAAAGGTGTTTGGTATCATTCATTCATTCATTCATTCATACATACCCACTTTGATTTGTGTGTATTGGGTATATATTTAAGCAATACGGCCCAAGGAGATATGGTATATATCACAAACCCTGAGGTGCCTTATTGCTATTATAAACTGTTTGCCAACGTAATTAGAGCAGTAAAAATAAGTGGTTTGTCATACCCGTGGTATATGGTCTGATATACCACGTCTGTCAGCCAATCAGCATTCAGGGCTCATTCAGGGCTTTGTTATGGCAAGCCTAAATAAGTTCAGGAGTAAAAATTTGCTTAACAAGTCACATAATAACTTGCATGGACTTAATCTATGTGCATTAATAGTGTTTAACATGATTTTGTACCCCACACATACAATTATATGTAAGGTTCCTCAGTTGAGCAGTGAATTTCAAACATAGATTCGACAAAGACCAGGGAGGTTTTCCAATGCCTCGCAAAGGGAAATTAGTGGTATATGGGTAAAAAAAAAATGAACGCAGACATTGAATATAGATAGACCCAGTCACTACAAAGATACAGGTGTCCTTCCTAACACAGTTGCCGGAGAGGAAGGAAACCGCTCAGGAACTTCACCATGAGGCCAATGGTGACTTTAAAACAGTTACAGAGTTTAATGGCTGAGGATGGATTCCACAATAAAACATAACGGACAGAGTGAACAGAAGGAAGCCTGTACATGATACAACTATTCCAAAACATACATCCTGTTTGCAATAAGGTACCAAAGTAATACTGCAAAAAATGTGGCAAAGCAATTCACTTTTTGTCCAGAATACAAAATGTTATGTTTGGGGTAAATTCAATAAAACACATTACTGAGTACCACTCTCCATCTTTTCAAGCATATTGGCAGCTGTATCATGTTATGGGTATGCTTGTAATCTTTAAGGACTTGGGAGTTTTTCAAGATAAAAAATAAAAGGAATGGAGTTAAGCATGGGCAAAATCCTAGAGGAAAACCTGGTTCAGTCTTCTTTCCAACAAACTCTGGGAGATGAATTCACCTATCAGCAGGACAATAACCTATAACAGTGAATGTTCCTGAGTGGCCGAGTTACAGTTTTGACTTAAATCTACTTGAAAATCTATGGCAAGACCTGAAAATGGTTGTCTAGCAGTTTGACAGAGATTGAAGAATTGTTTAAAGAATAATGTGTAAATGTTGGCATGGGGTTGTTCAGTGACAGACATGTATTTGTTTAAATTCTATCACTTGATGTTTTCATTTCAGAGAGACAAACAATCATGTTTTTTTGTTGTTGCTAAATTATATATTTCCACCTCACTCAGAGAAGTGAGTAGTACTGCTAGGTTTTGCACAGTCAAATTAAACACATATATTTTTTATAAAGAAATACAGTATATGAATTATACATTTGTGACATCAATATTTAATATAATTTCTAAAACAGTTACAGAAGCTTAGTGGTTAAGAGCATTTTGGTCACTATCAATCCCCGAGCTGGCTAGGTGAAACATCTGTCTGCGCCATTGAGCAAGGCACTTAACCCTGATTGCTCCTGTAAGTCGCTCTGGATAACAGCGTCTGCTAAATGACAAAAATATAAATGTACATCCATCTTCCCTGAGTCTGTATCAATAGATCTATCTCACCTGTACATCCCCCCCCGGGGGATCAATAAAGTACCTATCTATCTATCTATCTATCTATCTATCTATCTATCTATCTATCTATCTATCTATCTATCTATCTATCTATCTATCTATCTATCTATCTATCTATCTATCTATCTATCTATCTATCTATCTATTTATCTATTTATCTATTTATCTATCTATCTATCTATCTATCTATCTATCTATCTATCTATCTATCTATCTATCTATCTATCTATCTATCTATCTATCTATCTATCTATCTATCTATCTATCTATCTATCTATCTATCTATCTATCATCCCTCAATCCTGAGTCTATATTTTTTTATTTCACCTTTATTTAACCAGGTAGGCCAGTTGAGAACAAGTTCTCATTTACAACTGCGACCTGGCCAAGATAAAGCAAAGCAGTGCGACAAAAACAAACATACAGTCAATAATACAATAGAAAATCTATATACAGTGTGTGCAAATGTAGTAAGATTAGGAAGGTAAGGCAATAAATAGGCCATAGTGGCGAAATAATTACAATTTAGCATTAACACTGGAGTGATAGATGTGCAGATGATGATGTGCAAATAGAGATACTGGGGTGCAAATGAGCAAAAATAACAGTATGGGGATGAGGTAGTTGGGTGGGTTATTTACAGATGGGCTGTGTACAGGTGCAGTGATCGGTAAGCTGCTCTGACAGCTGGTGCTTAAAGTTATTGAGGGAGATGGTAGTCTCCAGCTTCAAGGATTTTTGCAATTTGTTCCAGTCATTGGCAGCAGAGAACTGGAAGGAAGGTGTTGGCTTTGGGAATGACCTGTGAAATATGCCTGCTGGAGCGCATGCTACGGGTGGGTGTTGCTATGGTGACCAGCGAGCTGAGATAAGGTGGGGATTTACCTAGCAAAGACTTATAGATTACCTGGAGCCAGTGGGTTTGGCGACGAATATGTAGTGAGGGCCAGCCAACGAGAGCATACAGGTCGCAGTGGTGGGTAGTATATGGGGCTTTGGTAACAAAACGTATGGCACTGCGATAGACTACATCCAATTTGCTGAGTAGAGTGTTGGAGGCTATTTTGTAAATAACATCGCCGAAGTCAAGGATCGGTAGGATAGTCAGTTTTACGAGGGTATGTTTGGCAGCATGAGTGAAGGAGGCGTTGTTGCGAAATAGGAAGCCAATTCTAGATTTAATTTTGGATTGGAGATGCTTAATGTGAGTCTGGAAGGAGAGTTTACAGTCTAACCAGACACCTAGGTATTTGTAGGTGTCCACATATTCTAAGTCAGACCTGTCGAGAGTAGTGATGCTAGGCCGGCAGGCGGGTGCGGGTAGCGTTCGATTGAAGAGCATGCATTTAGTTTTACTAGCATTTAAGAGCAGTTGGAGGCCACGGAAGGAGTGTTGTATGGCATTGAAGCTCGTTTGGAGGTTTGTAAACACAGTGTCCAAAGAAGGGCCAGATGTATACAGAATGGTGTCGTCTGTGTAGAGATGGATCAGAGAGTCACCAGCAGTAAGAGCGACATCATTGATATATACAGAGAATAGAGTCTTCCCAAGAATTGAACCCTGTGGCACCCCCATAGAGACTGCCAGAGGACCAGACAACAGGGCCTCTGATTTGACACACTGAACTCTATCTGAGAAGTAGTTGGTGAACCAGGCAAGGCAGTTATTTGAGAAACCAAGGCTATTGAGTCTGCTGATAAGAATGCGTTGATTGACAGAGTCGAAAGCCTTGGCCAGGTCGATGAAGATGGCTGCACAGTACTGTCTTTTATCGATGGTGGTTATGATATAGTTTAGGACCTTGAGCTCGGAAACCAGATTGTATAGCGGAGAGGGTACGGTGGGATTCGAAATGGTCAGTGATCTGTTTGTTAACTTGGCTTTCGAAGACTTTAGAAAGGCAGGGCAGGATGGATATAATTCCGTAACAGTTTGGGTCTAGAGTGTCTCCCCCTTTGAAGAGGGGGATGACCGCGGCAGGTTTCCAATCTCTAGTGATCTCAGACGATACGAAAGAGAGGTTGAACAGGCTAGTAATAGGTGTTGCAACAATTGAGGCGGATAATTTTTTAAAGAAGCGGTCCAGATTGTCTAGCCCAGCAGATTTGTAGGGGTCCAGATTTTGCAGCTATTTCAGAACATTCTAACTGACTGTGTGTATTGGTTCCTGACTTCCCTGAATAGTTGCATATCGTGGGGGCTATTCGATGCTAATTCAGTACGCCACAGGATGTTTTTGTGCTGATCATGGGCAGTCAAGTCTGGAGTAAACCAAGGGCTATATTTCTATATCAATCGGCCTACAATATCTCCATTGTATCCCACAACTTTACCTCAAACTACAAAACATTATATACCCCAGGAGTATTCCCCTGTTTGTCCATTATACTTCACTGTCAACATATCAAACACACCTCTAAAGATGTTTTTCCCCTCTAGCATGTAGACTGAACATTTCTCCCCCTGTCAGTGTTTAAGGAACACAGGAGAAGTATGGTTTGCCCCCGATTCTTTTAAAGAGAATCAATGTTGTGTGTGTGATAGAATTTAAATTCTGAGTCGATTACCTGTTTTGTCTTGGGGCCCATAACTTGAAGGATCTTTAGATATTTAGAGAGAGAAGAGATGCGGAACCTGACTCAAGGTCCTATTATTGCATTTCAGTCCAATAGAGGGGTACTGGGAGGAGAAGAGCGAGGGGGACTGGAAGAAGAGAGGCCTGTACGGTACAGTATACGCTCTAGATATAACAAGGACATGAGATTGATGTTTTTACAAGTTCTACCAAGGCCAGAAAGAGAGAGAAGCAAAGGGGCTGCGGGTGGGAGAGAAAGAGACGGGAGGGGTGGAGAAAGAGAGGGAGGGGAGGGGTGGGGAAAGAGAGGGAGGGGATGGGAAAGAGAGGGAGGGGATGGGAAAGAGAGGGAGGGGAGGGGAAAGAGAGGGAGGGGCGGGGATAGAGAGGGAGGGGCGGGGAGGGGAGGGAGGGAGGGAGGGGAGGGGAGGGGAAAGAAGACCAGAAAAATAAAACTAGGGAAGAAGGTAAAGTGCGTAGGATGGAGAATGAAAGAAATCTGAAATTTACTGGCAGGAAGAGAGAGAGGAAGAAAGAGTGAGAAAGAAGAAGGGGGAGAAGGAGGAAGAGGTTAGAGCTGTAAGTCACTAATATTATACTGAACAAAAATATAAACGCAACACGCAACCATTTTCAAAGAATTTACTGAGTTGCAGTTCATATAAGGAAATCAGTACATTCCTTCAGTTATCATGCCAATTGCACGTTCCTTCAAAACCTGACACATTTGTGGCCTTTTATTGTCCTCAGCACAAGATGTACCTGTGTAATGATCATGCTGTTTAATCAGCTTCTTGATATGTCACATCTGTCAGGTGGATGGATTATCTTGGCAAATGATAAATGGTCACCAAAAGGCATGTAAACAAATTACATTTTAGTGAAATAAGCTTTTTTTTGCATATTTCTGGGATCATTTATTTCTGCTCATGAAACATGGGACCAGGACTTTACATGTTGCGTTTATATTTTTGTTCAGTGTATTTTGTACAATTAAATATCAGGGTGTTTTTTATATTTACTTCTTCCTTCTGATCAAGTTGTTTGTGTTTGAAGACGCTCTAATTCCTCTCATTCATCTCATTTATTTAAGTGCTAACATTTCCCATTACTTCCCTTACAATGATAAAAGCAGCTTTTACATTGTGTGGAGCTTAATGACAGCCTACTGTAAACTACACCAAGCTGATTGTCTCACCCTCGCTGCGTTAGAGGCCCCAACACTCACACACACACCCATACAACCTAAAACACACACACACACACACACACACACACTGCTGAATTACCATCCACTCACCTTGAGAGGCAGAGAGGAAAACTGTGTGCTTTTGTCTGTGGGGCTCTCATAAAGAGAGGAAACATACTAACTTCATGAGTTAGGTGTGCTGGGAGCAGTGCAGATATCCTTTCCGCATTTAATTTATTATATACTCAATACCTGAGAGATGACAGACGTATGTATTTTACTTCAATATTCTTTCTTTGAGATTCTTGCCCATAGCGATCATGGAACTCAATTTTAATTGGGTTCTCTATCTCTATGTTCTTGTTTAAGTTTGATGAGATGAGAACCCCCTGGATTCTAGAACACAGACCTGCCATGGTTCGAGACAGACAGCGTGTTGTGATGGTTGTCATAGCAACACACAAAAACTTTCCACTGACTGGCTAAATCGATACCTTGTTTGCGAAAACGAAAATGGATGAGTGGAACATTTCATTTGATATTTTCAGCCGCATGACTATGGATGAATGGGAGAAAGGGATGGAGAAAGTGATGGCAATACTCAGGCATGCAGATTTGGCGTATACTGTATTGATGGAAGAAAACAACGTTAAGAATACAAGCTGGGCTGTGCTTCGAGGGATGGCTGGCAGAGCAGAAAGAAGCTGTCACTAAGGAAGAGTTTAACATCCTTCTCTGACAGTTTTATGGAAATGTACAAATTGGGAAGGGGGAGCAGTAAGTAGCTACCTGGCACTCCGGAGTGGTCTCAAGCAGTTTCTAAATGACCCAACCTTCGGTCGCAGCTGGTGCCTTATGAAGGACAACAAATTTACCACCTTGAACCTTGTACAGTGCATTCGGAAAGTACTCGGACCCCTTGACTTTTTCCACATTTTGTTACGTTACAGCCTTATTTTAAAATGGATTAAATAAAATAAAATCCTCATAAATCTACACACAATACCCCATAACGACAAAGTGAAAACAGGTTTTTAGAAATGTTTGCAAATGTATGAAAAAAAAAACCAGAAATACCTTATTTACATGGATGAGGGAATCCGTCATTTTGATTAAGGCATTAATGAGTGAGCGACGATGGATGTAGCCAATATAACTATATGTTCAGCACTTTTGAAATGTACAGCGACCGAATTCAGAACATGGGCCGTTCTTTCAGTGTACTCTCTGTACACAAAGTCAGAACCATAGAATAAATAAAGGGGGCATATAAGCAGACAATGAAAGGTCTTAAACAGGTTATAGGCTACATGTGCACCACCAAGTCAGAACAGTAGGCGAAAGTAAGAGGTGAAAATATACCAAATTATTAGGGTGAGGCACATTGGCGTTTGGGTATTTGCGTGTCAAAAAAAGTTCCACGTCAAATAACACTATTAAATAAGCTTTTAATTTGACACGTCAAATAACAAAATTATATTATAGAATGTTGATTGTGCTGAATTTGCACGTGCACACCAAGCGCCACCACTACTATCAGTAGCACTGTCAAAGCTGTACATAAAAAAGTATGCAAACACAATACTGCATTGGTGACCAAATTATTGGGGTAAGGCACATGGGGTACTAACAGCTTACTACACAACATACACATACTATTACTTTCTTAGCTACAGTAGACATATCTCCCTGGCATATTACATCATTTATGCAGCAGCATACAATACATTTTTGGACTCACCTTGTTGTGCTGTGCTCACTTGAACAGGAAGGTAGCGAGGCTGTCCTTTGTGGGCAAATGGTGTCATCAAACTTTGTCATCAAACTTTATCATCAATGTCTGGCATTCTCTGGATTTATGGTGGGAACTCAGGGGGAAAAAAAAAAAACAGCCACTCCACTGAATAGCAGGCTAACGATTGATTTGCGATGCTTGCAGTTAGCCACTGATTCCTTCCAAACCAGTCATTGTTGAATTAGCGAACTTGTTGTGTAATGTTTATGTCCAATAGCTGATGAGCACCAATACGTTTTATCTATAATTTATTTTCATTATTTCTCTTCATATGACAAGGATTAAAAATTATTTTCCAGTAGATTGTCGACTTGATTCATGATGATGACTGCTAGCTAAGATTTTGAAAGTAAGATGTTGACATGATCAGTCCAATCAAAGATACTGTACCTATAATGTGATTTGACATTTTATCTGTGGCTAATGACCTTGAGCCTTCTTGGAAGGGCACTTAGATAGATAGATGGATCCGGCTCTCCGCCAACTCCTCTAGAGTGTCAAGGCTAATCCCCAGAACAGAGATAGCCTTTCGGATCATCTTATTTACCCGAGAAGCATCACCAGCTTTTATGTTGGCGCCCCAGCACACCACTGCAAAAAGATGGCACTGGCCACCACAGACTGGTAGAAGGTATGCAGTAGTTTCCTGCACAAGTTGAAGGACCTGACCCTCCTCAGAAAGTAGAGTCGGCTCTGGCCCTTTTTGTACAGAGCCCCGGTGTTACCAGCCCATTCCAGCCTGTTGTCCATATGGACTCCCAGTAACTTGTATGATCCAACCATTTCCACATCCATCCTCTGTATAGGGATTGCAGTCAGTTGTGCCTTGGTTCTCCTGAAGTCCACCACCATCTCCTTTGTTTTGCTGATGTTGAGCTGAAGGTGATTCCCAAGCATACTTCCAAAATTGTGGCATAATGGCTTAAGGACAACAAAGTCAAGGTATTGGAGTGGCCATCACAAAGCCCTGACCTCAATCCTATAGAAAATTTGTGGGCAGAACTGAAAAAGCATGTGCGAGCAAGGAGGTCTACAAACCTGACTCAGTTACACCAGTTCTGTCAGTTACACCCAACTTATTGTGGGAATCTTGTGGAAGGCTACCCGAAACGTTTGACCCAAGTTAAACAATTAAGAGGCAATGCTACCAAATACTAATTGAGTGTATGTAAACTTCTGATTCACTGGGAATGTGATGAAAGAAATAAAAGCTGAAATAAATAATTTTCTCTACTATTATTCTGACATTTCACATTCTTAAAATAAAGTGGTGATCCTAACTGACCTAAAACAGGGAATTTTTGCTAGGATTAAATGTAAGCAATTGTGAAAAACTGAGTTTTCTATGTTTTTGACTAAGGTGTATGTAAACTTCTGACTTCAACTGTATATGTGTCAGTGTTGTTGATGTATTTATGTGTGCGTGTGTGTGTGTGCATTTTATCTGTGTTTCTATGGGGGGAAATAGGCAGGTTTTATTTTTGAGAGTTCATGGCTGTGAGAGTTCATGGCTGTGAGAGTTCATGGCTGTGAGAGTTCATGGCTGTGAGAGTTCTGGCTGTGAATTGCAGCAGGCCCTCTAATCCCACTGTGATCACCTCATGGCTGATTAAAACCATGGAGCCACGGATGGAGGAGAGGAAGGGAGGGAGGGCAAGATGGAGGGGAGAGGAGGAGGAGGAGGGAAGGAGGGGGTGAGATGGTGGGGGGAGGAGGAAGGGGGGAGGAGGAGGAGGAGGAGGAGGAGGGAAGGAGGGGGTGAGATGGAGGGGGGAGGAGGAGGGGGGAGGGAGGGAGAGATGGAGGGGAGAGGAGAGGAGGAGAGGGGAGGGAGCGGGACAGAACCCAACAGTCTACATCACCCTTCACAGAACCCCACAGTGTACCTCACAAGACATTTTACCCTTCACAGAACCCCACAGTCTGCATCACCCTTCACCGAACCCCACAGTCTACATCACCCTTCACAGAAGCCCACAGTCTACATCACCCTTCACAGAAGCCCACAGTCTACATCACCCTTCACAGAAGCCCACAGTCTACATCACCCTTCACAGAAGCCCACAGTCTACATCACCCTTCACAGAAGCCCACAGTCTACATCACCCTTCACAGAAGCCCACAGTCTACATCACCCTTCACAGAACCCCACAGTCTACATCACCCTTCACAGAAGCCCACAGTCTACATCACCCTTCACAGAACCCCACAGTCTACATCACCCTTCACAGAAGCCCACAGTCTACATCACCCTTCACAGAAGCCCACAGTCTACATCACCCTTCACAGAACCCCACAGTCTACATCACCCTTCACAGAAGCCCACAGTCTACATCACCCTTCACAGAACCCCACAGTCTACATCACCCTTCACAGAAGCCCACAGTCTACATCACCCTTCACAGAACCCCACAGTCTACATCACCCTTCACAGAACCCCACAGTCTACATCACCCTTCACAGAAGCCCACAGTCTACATCACCCTTCACAGAACCCCACAGTCTACATCACCCTTCACAGAAGCCCACAGTCTACATCACCCTTCACAGAAGCCCACAGTCTACATCACCCTTCACAGAAGCCCACAGTCTACATCACCCTTCACAGAAGCCCACAGTCTACATCACCCTTCACAGAAGCCCACAGTCTACATCACCCTTCACAGAACCCCACAGTCTACATCACCCTTCACAGAAGCCCACAGTCTACATCACCCTTCACAGAACCCCACAGTCTACATCACCCTTCACAGAAGCCCACAGTCTACATCACCCTTCACAGGGTCCACTGTTGAGCATTCAGACTGGCTCTAATTGCTGACGTTTCCCTCAAATGATTAGTGTTAAGAGATTGTCAGATTTCACTTCATTGAAAGTCTTGGAGACAGCAGAGTTAGTGTCATCATCATCTGTGATGGTCGAGCAGCATATCACCCCTGTGATCCTGAAGGGTAATTTACATACATTTAGTAATCCTTCTTCATTGGATTCTTAAATCATATTCTAATAAAATGGCATTAAACTTTTCCCCAGCCCATATTTTAAATGGAATAGAGTGATTTATAGTTCTATATGATTGACTGGACTGCAGTATGGAATAATGAGATCATCCTCAAATGATTGGATAATGAACTCTGTTTTGAAGGAAATCATGAATGTCATGGATATATTGGAATTGGTGGATATAAGGAGGCTTAAATACCCTGGCCTAGTGAGATATACATGGAGGAGGCTTAAATACCCTGGCCTAGTGAGATATACATGGAGGAGGCTTAAATACCCTGTCCTAGTGAGATATACATGGAGGAGGCTTAAATACCCTGGCCTAGTGAGATATACATGGTGGAGGCTTAAATACCCTGGCCTAGTGAGATATACATGGAGGAGGCTTAAATACCCTGGCCTAGTGAGATATACATGGAGGAGGCTTAACCAAGCTAGTCGTCTTGAGTACTATCTTATGTCATTCTCTCTGACACCCCAAGTAAAAGAGTGTTGATAGGGGACAGAACGCGGTCGAACAATCAAATAAGTGGCAAACACTACTCTTAAAGAATTTCCACGTGGGAGAGGATATTGGACGTTTAATCAAAGCCTATTGGATGATAACTTGTTTTTAACTAAGACTTTTTCCGGCATAACAAAGGTACAGCAGATCCCCTTATTGTTTGGGACACTTTTAAATGTGGCTTTAGAGGCCTTGCAATTCAATACTCATTTTTTAAACAAAAGCAATTCAGGTAAAAAGAGTCTATATCAACAAA
>CM042378.1:31651108-31681108 GCA_023634145.1 Thymallus thymallus | reverse complement strand
AAACAATGTACTGAGCAAATGTCAAATTGTCTTTTTACCAAATTATCGTATGACAGACCACATATTCACCCTGCACACCCTAATTGACAAACAAACAAACCAAAACAAAGGCAAAGTCTTCTCATGCTTTGTTGATATCAAAAAAGCCTTCGAATCAATTTGGCATGAGGGTCTGCTATACAAATTGATGGAAAGTGGTGTTGGGGAAAAAACCTACGACGTTATAAAATCTAGGTAAGCAAACAACAAGTCTGCAGTTAAAATGGGCAAAAAACACACATTTCTTTCCACAGGGCCGTGGGGTGAGACAGGGATGCAGCTTACCTTCTTCAACATATATATCAACGAATTGGCGAGGGCACTAGAACAGTCTGCAGCACCTGGCCTCACCCTACTAGAATCTAGTAGGGTCAAATGTCTACTGTTTGCTGATCTGGTGCTTCTGTTACCAACCAAGGAGGGCCTACAGCAGCCCTTAGATCTTCGGCACAGATTCTGTAAGACATGGGCCCTGACAGTAAATCTTAGTATGACCAAAATAATGGTGTTCCAAAAAGGTCCAGTCACCAAGACGACAAATACAAATTCCATCTAGACACCGTTGCCCTAGAGCACACAAAAAACTATACATACCTTGGTAACTTCCACAAAGCTCTGAACGATCTGAGAGACAAGGCAAGAAGGGTGTTCTATGCCATCAGTGCAGAACATAAAATTCGACAATTAGGGCGATAACCGCTAATTATCAAAATCCAGAAAAGAGACGTTAAATTCTACAACCACCTAAAAGGAAGAGATTCCCAAACCTTCCATAACAAAGCCATCACCTACAGAGAGATGAACCTGGAGAAGAGTCCCCTAAGCAAGCTGGTCCTGGGGCTTTGTTCACAAACACAAACAGACCCCACAGAGCCCCAGGACAACAACACAATTAGACCCAACCAAATCATGAGAAAACAAAAAGATAATTACTTGACACATTGGAAAGAATTCACAAAAATACAGAGCAAACTAGAATGCTATTTGGCTCTAAACAGAGAGTATACAGTGGCAGAATACCTGACCACTGTGACTGACCCAAAATTAAGGAAAGCTTTGACTATGTACAGACTCAGTGAGCATAGCCTTGCTATTGTTAAAGGACGTCTTGGCAGATCTAGCTCCCAATGTGCACACTGCCCTCAAAATGAGGTGGAAACTGAGCTGCACTTCCTAACCTCCTGCCAAATGTATGACACATTTGTAGACACATATTTCCCCCCTTAGACAGACCCACAAAAATTCGAAAACAAACCCAATGTTGATAAACTCCCATATATACCTGGTGAAATACCACAGTGTGACATCTGTTGCCACAAGAAAAGGGCAACCAGTGAAGAACAAACACCATTGTAAATACAAGTCATATTTATGTTTATTTATTTTAACCATCATTACAACACTGTATATAAACATAATATGACATTTGAAATGTCTTTATTCTTTTGAAACTTCTCTGAGTGTAATGTTTATTGTTAATTTTTATTGTTTATTTCACTTTTGTTTATTATCTGTTAACATATGTTTCCCATACCAATAAAGCACCTTGAATTGAATTGAGGTAAGTGTAATGCATTGAGTGATGGATCTGCACAGACTAACGGAGAAAGTGTGTATTTGTGTATGTGTGTGTGTGTGTGTGTGTGTGTGCCCCTGTGTGTGTGAGCAGACAATGTTAAAATGGGCGGTGGATCAATCCCTGTGGGCTGACCATTGTGTGCTGAATCAATCCTGTGAGCATTGTGTGTGTGCATGTGTGTGTGCATGTGTATCAATTTGTTTATGAGTGTGTGTGTATCCAGGAGTAACAGTATGTTTGTGGTTGTACAGTGTGTGTGTGTGTGTGTGTGTGTGAGAGGACTGATGGCCTGTTTGATGGAGCTAAACAGGATCATTTGAAGACAGAGAGGAGGGATCTCAGTGACACGCTGTCTTAAGGCCTAACCACAACAGCAGGATTCAAGGTCTGCTCCTTTGAAACCAAGGTTGCGTTGAGTTAATCTAGACTGGTGTCCCCTACTTCCAACTGTGTTACGCCTCTTTCCCTCCCCCGGTCCCCTGATACTCTCCTTGGGGATGCGTGTGTGTCCTCGTGCTTGTGACGATGACAACACGTACACACGTTTAGCATATCAGAGGTGTGTGTCCCTGGTGAGAATTACTAATGCCGTTTACGTTGTTCAGTGTTTGACTTTCAGATAGTGTGTGTAATATTTATGTGTGTGTGTGTGTGTGTGTGTGTGTGTGTGTGTGTGTGTGTGTGTGTGTGTGTGTGTGTGCATAAATGTGGTTCTACACACACCTGGTTGTCTGTATGAGTAGAATTGATTGAACATGAGATACAGTGAGAAGTCAGACTGTTTATGGAGAAGCTTGTTTACGTCTTGTCCTGGAGGCAGAACTGGGGTATTTCCCCTTAGAAAGGCCAGCTGCAAAGTTAACATTTACTATATTGTAACAATTCCTGAAAATAAAAATGTTTTTTTTTTGTTCTTCAGTTAAGTTTAGTGTTAGGAATTAAGGTTAGCATTGTGGTTAGGGTTAAGGTTATGGTTAGGTTTAAAAATCAGATGTTATGATTTTGTGGCTGTGCCAGTTATTGACCACTCTGCAGAGCTGCCTCCAGAACAAGATGAATGTAAAAAAACTATAACCTGCATTTTTGGAGCTGGTGTCTCTGTGTAGTTCCATCCACTGTCCTGTCGGTGTAATTCCATCCACTGTCCTGTCGGTGTAGTTCCATCCCCTGTCCTGTTGGGGGCACTGTGGATCTGATAAACCTGACTTAGTGTCCTAGAACACAAAACTAGCCAATCAGATCACATGGTGAATCTCAATAGTGTAAAGTTGCTTTCTGTCCTCATCAGTAGAGTTGAAGTAGAGGAGACAAGGGGAGGTAGCAACTATTGAGATACACCCCCAGACTGAGCTAGGTGTCTTCAGGCAGACTATTGAGATACACCCCAAGACTGAGCTAGGTGCCTTCAGGCAGACTATTGAGATACACCCCCAAGACTGAGCTAGGTGCCTTCAGGCAGACTATAAGGGTTAACCCCCAGTCTGAGCCAGGCATCTTCAGACAGGCTCTGTGTATTGTATACCTCCATTATGGTAGCTGTGTCTAAAATGACAGCCTACTCCCTCTGGCCTAAAGTAATGTACTATACGAGGAAACAGCGTGTCGTTTCAGACAGGACCACAGTGGTCTAATAGAGGAAGACACTGATTCCCCCTTTGTTATTGGTCCTTGGTGAATTCCTCTATTACTCTGATAGGCTATTTCAAGGGTAACATGTGGAGGGGATGTTTTCTATCGTTATCCACAGTAGAGTAGTGAATTATTGATTACGTCTCATAGATGTAGAGTCTTTGTAGTTCTGGCCTGAGCTCTGGGACCATAGCTTTGATAAAGGGTCGTTCGTGCGTGCGTGCGTGCGTGCGTGTGTGTGCGCGTGTTTGCGTGCGCGTGCATGAAAGGTTTAACTCTCGTGGACACAAAGCCATGTCTTTAAGTTGAGCATTCTACTGCAGTGACATAACAACGCACCATCTAACTGCATCTGATTGGGACTTCACCCTTTCTCCCTACAGGCAGAAACTTTAAACAAAGCTACATCGACTGTAGCCGATGCTTGATGTAATTTCTCCTCAGCCCTTTTCTTTTGAAGAGACTTTTATTGAAGACGTGGGACATCAATTTGAAAGAGAGAATAAAAGGAGATTCTGCGGCCTGAGGCCAGAGGTGGAGCTGCGCTCATGCTGCTCGTAGCGCTAATTACAGATTGTTAGCAGATATATGAAGTGTTTGTTTGTTAGCTACAATGGTGTTTAGATATGCATGTTCTCTCACACGCGTGCCTGGGCCCATCTCATTACACAGATAATGTTTCCTCAAACACAGAATAACACACACACATGCGCAAATGCAAAAACATGCACACATGGACAAACACACACATGGACACACACACACGCGCACACACACACACACACACACACACATGCGCACACACACACACATGCGCACACACACACACATGCGCACACACACACACACGCACACACACACACACACACACACACACACACACACACACACACACACACACACACACACACACACACACACACACACACACACACACACACACACACACACACACACACTCACTCACACTCACACACACAGCATCTAGTAGACCTACTTCTACCATACATTAAGCAGGATAGTTGAAGATGCAAATGAATGTTCCCTTTCCTAGTCCTGAATCAAGCCTTGCCTCAGGACAACAGTATATCTGAAAGCATCAGATGGATGTAAGGAATATGGTGGGACCCATAAGATATGTCTTCTCTCAGACTGACCGTCAGATGCATTATATTAATAATAATAATAATAATGATAATAATAATAATAATAATAATTATTATTATTATTATTATTAATTATTACATTAGACCGGTGGAAATTTGTCCTTTGGTCTGGAGTCCAAATTTGAGATTTTTGGTTCCAACCTCAACCAAAATTAGATGGTTGGGATGAGTCGGACAGCAGTGAAGGAAAGGCAGCCAACAAGTGCTCAGAATATGTGGGAACTCCTTCAAGACTGATGGAAAAGCATCCAGGTGAAGCTGGTTGAGAGAATGCCAAGAGTGTGCAAATCTGTCATCAAGGCAAAGGGTGGCAATTTGAACAATCTCAAATATAAAATATATTTGAACACTTTTTTGGTTACTACATGTTTCCATACGTGTTATGCCATAGTTTTGATGTCTTGACTTGTAATGTAAAAAATTGTGCAAATAAAGAAAATCCCTTGAATGAGTAATATTCCAAACTTTTGGCCCCCAGTGTATATATATATATATATACACACATACACTGGGGGCCAAAAGTTTGGAATATTACTCATTCAAAGGTTTTTATTTATTTGCACTATTTCTTTGCAGCAATTCGACCATGAAGGCCTGATTCACACAGTCTCCTCTGAACAGTTACTGTAAGTGTGCCTCACAAGTAATAAAGCAAAATTATCTATTACCAGTGTGATCATATACCTATATGTTTAAAATATAATATAATTGAATGAGTGAGAATGAGTGAATGAGAACAATAACATTGGCAGGGCTATTCAAGCATAACCAATATGCAGTGATAATGTATTGGACCAATACCCTACTGCACAAACCTCCTTGCTACAGAACTGTTTTTAAGTGGTTAATGTTGCATGATGTTTGTTCAATAGGACCTTTGTTAGCATCTTCTTTACAGTGTCATCCTCTGGGTCCAATAAGGAGTCTCCTGGTAATTACCAGACCACCCCTTTAATCATGAGAAGAGTTAGATGGCGTAAAAGGTTTTAGGAACAGCCAGTTACACTGAAACAAACATGAAGAAAGATTGAGAGAGGAGGGAGAGAGATGACAATGGATTTACCAATATATTCAGTAGTTTAAGTAACACTGTTTCTCACCCTTTCTCTCTGTCTCCCATTCACCCCCTCTCTCTCTTTATCTCTCTCTCTCTCTTTATATATTTTCCCAGCCATCCCCATCCTCCCTTCGTTTCTCCCACATTTATTTATTCCCTCCATCCGGCCTTACCTTTTCCTCCTCCTGCCCACATCCCTTCATTCCTTCTTCCTGAATTAAATCTTATAATTTCCTCCGTTCAGCCTGTTTCAGACCCATGAGTCAGCAAAGAGGGGATCACACACATACACACACACACACACGTGTGCACACAAACACTCTCGCACGCACACATACACAGCTCTCCTGTGTTAAATAAAAGAGGTGTGTCCGAGCCTGAACTGTGATAGTCAGCACCGTCCTCTCGACCCCCCTTGTCACCTGAACACACACACACACTCCCTTCCCCCTCCCCTAACCATCTCTCTTCTATGGCATATTCCTGATTTAATAACCATGTGGTCAGCCAAACGGTCATCTGTTACCATTACCCAAAATGTGTGTGTGTGTGTTTGTATGTGTGTGTGCTTGTATGTGTGTGTGCTTGTGTGTGTGTGTGTGCGCGTGTGTGTGTGTGTGTGTGTGTGTGTGTGTGTGTGTGTGTGTGTGTGTGTGTGTGTGTGTGTGTGTGTGTGTGTACCAGGCACAAACATGCCACTGCCATCTGTCCCAGCCTCATAACTACTTCATGGGAGAGATTGCTTTTGGAGAGAAGACCGATTCCTTATTAGATATGCTCTCTCTCTCTCTCTCTCTCGCTGTCTCGCTCTCTCTCTCTCTCTCTCTCACTCTCTTCTCTCTCTCTCGCTCTCTCTCTCTCTCTCTCTCTCTCTCACACTCTCTTCTCTCTCTCTCTCTCTCTCTCCTCTCTCTCTCTCTCTCTCTCTCACTCTTTCTCTAGTCTCTAATTTTTTATACCCCACTGCTAAACTCACTCCATATTTCATATAGGTAGCTGGACTATGAGAAATGAAAGCCATACTTTAGTCAAGCTCAGATAGACAGGAGAGAGCATTAAATTACTGGGAAAAAATTACCTCTATCTCTCCCCCTCCTTTCTCTGTTTCTATTTGTCCAAAATATTTGTATTGTATTTTTTCTTGTTGTTTACTTCATTCATGAGTGGATAGCCACACCAATAATGCCACCTGTCTGATTGTGAAGCCAAAATAGAAATAATTGTAAACATATGTTTATTAAATAAAAAATATAATTTCATACAGTATATCTGTTGAATATATTCATATAGTTCTGGCTGGGTTTGAATGGTAATACCTATCATAAAACATTCATCATAATTGTTGTAATATTTATGTGAAGAAAATCTCTCATCAGTGTGATTGAAAGCCATGTCAGCGTAATAACTGACTGTGTGCGGCACACAAACACACACACACACCCTGACAGAGTACATAGTGTTAGCCATCACATTTTAACACTAGAACCGTTGGGTCCCCTTCAAGCTAATAAGCAGTCATTCTGATGGCAGTGTAATTTCATATATGCTATCGCAACCAAATTATAATTTGGTTGTGTTTATGAAGGCCTCGGGTAACATTAGAATCCAATGTTTATTTATATTACTGTAAAAATAAAATACAATTAAAATAAGCCAAAATTCAAGTGTTCAATCAATGTTCTTCATGGAGTGTATTTGTTACTATGAAACAGAAAGCATATGTGTTGGAACATGGTAACAGCTTTTTCTATTAGGTCAAACATCATTATAAGCGCCACATTGTCTTGATAAATAGTGAAACTCTGCAAATAAATAATGGTATTATAATTAATTTAAAAGTCTATGACACCAGTAAAAAAAAGTAAAAGCTTGTGCTTATATTGTGTGCATCTTCATGCAATGGCATCAGTTGGATTTCATTGTTATCTTCATTGATTTCATTGTTATGTAATTTTCTTGATGGATTTAGCTGTTATCCCTTGTCCTAACAGTTGACACAAATCTTTCATAACTTTCACCTGCCTGGTTATAGTGTGTAATAGTCTCCGGTTTTTGCTTTATTGTGTTCCAGTTGTTTTATCATTCTTCAGCACCCTTGAGGAGTACAATGGCTGTGATGGTGCCTTATTTTGGGCCGAGGCTAGAGCTCCCGTCTCACTTTGTTCACGGTCCCGGCCTGGCTTGTTTTCTTTTCAGTCAACTTGTTCGTTAATGACACTGAAGTGAAGAAATTGTCCATGGTGACATTTCTCCCCTTGACAATGTAAGGTTCCACAAGCCCTGACTTCCTTTGTGTCGGAAAGAAAGGCTGAACAGTATTGGTTTAATCCAAACTGACACTCAAAAAATGGCTGACCAATGGAGAAGCATCATCCACACCTCCCAATAAAGCCAAAAAAGTGCAAACGAAGAACTAGTGTTTCAATAAAAAAAAAAGTTTCAAAAGCAAAAAATAACTACAAAAAAAACACTGCAAGCAAAGGGGGCAGTCTAGCCAAAATGGAGGGTGGTTGATAGCTAAATTAAATTGGAGTTTTATACAATAAAATGCAAATTAATTATATAAAAATCATACAATGTGATTTTCTGGATTTTTTTTTTAGATTCCATCTCTCACAGTTGAAGTGTACCTATGATAAAAAATTACAGACCTCTACATGCTTTGTAAGTAGGAAAACCTGCAAAATCGGCAGTGTATCAAATACTTGTTCTCCCCACTGTATGTTCACATTGCCAAAGCAAGTGAAATAGATAATAAACAAAAGTGAAATAAAAAATAAAAAATGTACAGTAAACACTCACAAAGGTTCCAAAAGAATAAAGACATTTCAAATGTCACATCATGTCTATATAAAATGTTATAATGATGTGCAAATAGTTAAAGGATAAAAAGGAAAATAAAGACATTATTTATGGGTCTGTCTAATCTGAGGGAAGTATGTGTCTCTAATATGGTCATACATTTGGCAGGAAATTAGGAAGTGCAGCTCAGTTTCCACCTCATTTTGTGGGCAGTGTGCACATAACCTGTCTTCTCTTGGCAGACAGGTCTGCCTACGGCGGCCTTTCTCAATAGCCAGGCTATGCTCACTGAGTCTGTACATAGTCAAAGATTTCCTTAATTTTGGATCAGTCAGTGGGCAGGTATTCTGCCACTGTGTATTCTCTGTTTAGGGCCAAATAGCATTCTAGTTTGCTCTGTATTTTTGTGAATTCTTTCAAATGTGTCAAGTAATTATCTTTTTGTTTTCTCATGATTTGGCTGGGTCTAATTGTGTTGCTGTCCAGCTTGCTTAGGGGACTCTTCTCCAGGTTCATCTCTCTGTAGGTGATGGCTTTGTTAGGTTAGGTTAGGTTTGGGAATCGCTTCCTTTTAGTTGGTCGTAGAATTTAACGGCTCTTTTCTGTATTTTGATAATTAGTGGGTATCAGTCTAATTCTGCTCTGCATGCATTATTTGTTGTTTTGTGTGCTCTAGGGCAACAGTGTCTTGATGGAATTTGTATTTGTGGTCCTGCCACCTGGAACTTTTTTGGAACACAATTCTTTTTTTCTTACTATGCAGAAGATCTCGGTGCTGCTGTAGTCCCTCCTTGGTTGGGGACAGAAGCACCACATCATCAGCAAACAGTAGACATTTGAATTCAGATTCTAGTAGGGTGAGGCCGAGTCCTGCAGGCTGTGCCCTCACCAATTCGTTGATATATATGTTAAAGAGGGTGGGGCTTAAGCTGCATCCCTGTCTCACCTCATGGCCCTGTGGAAAATAATGTGTGTGTTTTTTGCCAATTTTAACCGCACACTTGTTTGTGTACATGGATTTTATAATATCTTATGTTTTTCCCAAAACACCACTTTCCATCAATTTGTATAGCAGACCCTCATGCCAAATGTAGTCAAAAGATTTTTTGAAATCAACAAAGCATGAGAAGACTTTGCCTTTGTTTTGGTTTGTTTGCTTGTCAATTAGGGTGTGCAGGGTGAATACGTGGTCTGTCGTACGGTAATTTGGTAAAAAGCCAATTTGACATTTGGTATACGGTCTGATATACCACGGAAGTCAGCCAATCAGTATTCAGGGCTCGAACCCCTCAGTTTATGATGGCTAATAACCAACACCTCTCTTTCTTTCTCTCCCTTTCTCTCTTTCTCTCTTTCCCATTCTCTCTGTATCTCTCCCTGTCTCTCTTTCTCTGTCTCTGTCTCTCTCTCTTGCTCTCTCTCTCTCCCTGTCTGTCTCTCTTTCTCTTTCTCCCTGTCTGCCTGTCTCTTTCTCTCTCTCTCTCCCTATTCCTGTCCTGAATTCCCCCCACGTACACCTTCCCTTGGGCTAGCCCTTCATATCCCATAAATCCTTGCTGTAACCCCTGACGAGTGAGAACTCCCTGCTGAGGATTCTGATTGTGACGGCCACTTTCCTAAGGTCACCTTGGCCTGCGATGTGTGTGTGTGTGTGTGTGTGTGTGTGCATGTGTGGTGCGTGTGTGTGGTGAGTATAGGGTCACTGGACTCTAACCCGGAGCACACAGCTGTAACTATTTATACCATCCCTCCACTAACATATCCATGTTATTCTGTCAGCTCTTCACAGAGCTCACACTATCCCTATCATTTTACTCCTCAAAACATGTTTACTCCTGCTTCTATCTTCATGGGGACAAACGGCCTAAGCATTCCAATTAACATTTGGAGCCTGAAGTTAAACACAAACCAATAACAATTGTCCTTTGATGTGTAATAGTCCAGAACAGACTACCCATGACTCCACCACATAAACCTGTTGTGACCAATTTAGAACAATTAACACAGCTCTTAAAGCTGCCGCAGTGAGTTCTGACATCTTCAATTCTCTGCAAAGGATGTCTACAGAGTGTGTGTGCATGTGCATGTGTGTGTGAGTGTGTGTTTGTGTGTGAGTGTGTATGTATTGTTGTGTTTGTGTGTGTGAATATGTGTGTGGGGGAGCAAAACATTTATTTTTACTGCTAAAAACTGGTTACCTAATTACGTTGGTAAACAGTTTATAATAGCAATAAGGCACTTCAGGTGTTTGTGATATATGGCCAACATACCTCAGCTAAGGGCTGTGTTAAGAACAGCCCTTAGCCGTGGTATATTGGCCATATACCACACCACCTCTGGCCTTATTGCTTAATTATATAATTATATCATACCTAGACATAAACCAAGCTCTAATTGAGAGCACTAATTGTCTTGGTGGTTTATCCCCTGTCACAGACGTATGTACACACACACACACACACACACACACACACACACACACACACACACACACACACACATACACACACACACACACACACACACACACACACACACACACACACACACACACACACACACACACACACACACACACACACACACACACACACACACACACACACACACATAAACAGCCCTTCTCATCAATTGGTATTTGGTGTGTGCCATGCTGGATCTTTGAAGCAGGCAAATGAACAACAAGAAAGCCAGCCATGACAGCTAAACTGTCAACAGTCTCAGTGCAGAATGAGACGTTCATCCACGTTCTCCAAAGCTCTCCTAGTCTCAGTGCAGAATGAGACGGTTCATCCACGTTCTCCAAAGCTCTCCTAGTCTCAGTGCAGAATGAGACGTTCATCCACGTTCTCCAAAGCTCTCCTAGTCTCAGTGTAGAATGAGACGGTTCATCGACGTTCTCCAAAGCTCTCCCAGTCTCAGTGCAGAATGAGACGGTTCATCCACGTTCTCCAAAGCTCTCCTAGTCTCAGTGCAGAATGAGACGTTCATCCACTTTCTCCAAATAGTTTTTGTTGCTTCTTCTTCTGCTGCTCTGTACAGTGTAGTAAACATTTTAAAAATGTTAAATGTTGAAGTTAAGGGTTAGGTTTATGCATTCATTCAAAATGGTTAAGGTAAGGGTTAAGGTTTGGGATGGGTTAAGTAATAAAAAAAAAAACATTAATAATAATAATAATAATAAATTCAATTTGTATAGCGCTTTTCACGAACTCAAAGTCGCTTTACAGGGGAGGTAAATAAACAAGACAAGACAAACAAGACAAGACAGAGAAAAAAATAAATAAATATATATATATATATATATATATAATTGGGAGTGGCATGGGGCTAAGGATAGGCAGAGGTGAAGAGATGGGTCTTGAGGCGTGACTGGAAGATGGTGAGGGACTCAGAGGTGCGGATCTCATGGGGGAGGGAGTTCCAGAGCCTGGGAGCTGCCCTTGAAAAGGCTCTGTCCCCAAAACTGCGGAGCTTGGACTTGTGGATGCAAAGGAGACCGGCTGAGGCGGATCTGAGGGACCGTGAGGGTTGGTAGGGGGAGAGGAGTTCAGTGAGGTATGAGGGGGCCAGGTGATGGATGGCTTTGTAGGTAAGGACCAGGATTTTGTACGTGATCCGGTGGGAAATGGGGAGCCAGTGTAGTTGTTTTAGGACTGGAGTGATGTGGTGCCAGGAGGCAGGACTTCAGGAGTGGAGTAGGGAGGGAGTCAAGTGAGCAGGTAGTGGGTTTGGAAGAGCTGATGAGTTTAGAGATTTCAAGAGTGGTGACTGAGTCAAACTGGGAGAGGAGGCAGTGTGGAGGTGGGGGAGGTCAGGAGGGATGGGGGGGAAGAGGGGCCGTGATAGGTGCTGGAGTAGATACTGGGAGGTCGGATGCAGGGGATAGAGATTGATAAATGATGTTGATTTTATCAGCGAAAAAGTGAAGGAACGAGTTGCAGAGATCGGGAGTAGAGGTAGGGAGGGTGTTGGTCCGAGGCTTGATAAGGTTGTTCGTTATGGAGAAGAGGATTCTGGGGTTTTGACAGGGGTTGGTGAGGAGGATGGTGGAGAGGTAGGCAGATTTGGCAGCAATGAGGGCATCTTTGTAGGCAATGAGGTGGAGTTTATAGGCTTCAAGGTGGACTGTGAGAGATTATTTTTTTGTCAGATGTTCAAGTTGGCGGCCAGTTTGTTTCATTTTCCGGAGTGCAGGTGTGTACCAGGGTGACGAGGTGATAAAAGTGACGTTTTTTTGTTTTGAGGGGGGCCAGAGTGTTAAGGGAGGTACACAAAGCGGAGTTGAGATGGTTTATGAGACCATCAGGTGAGGTGAGGGTTGAGTCCAGGTGGAGAGTGGTTGAGAGCAGGTCAGAGAGATGGTGGGGATAAATAGATTTAAGGTTGCGGAAGGTGATTTCTCTGAGGAGGCGGGGGCGTGGAGTTGGAGAAGGAATGGTGAACCGTATCAGTTTGTGATCAGAGAGGGGAAAGAGGCATGGATGGAGGTCGAGCACTGGTTGGTTAGTGGAGCAGACCAGGTCGAGGATGTGTCCTTTTTCATGGGTGGGGAATGTGACATGTTGGGTGAGAGTAAAGTTGTCCAGTAAAATGGTGAATTCTGATGACAGCTTGCAGGTGGGGGAGTCTATGTGGATGTTTAAGTCACCGAGTAGCAGCAGACGTGGAGAGAGAGATGAGGCTAGTGTGAGGAGTTCAGTAAAATCAGAGAGGAAGGAGGGATTTGGTTTAGGTGGCCGGTAAATGAGGATAACTGTCATGGAGGAAAGAGCTTTGAAGGCGAGGTGTTCAAATGATGATACTGAGGGGAGGGTGAGTTCAGTGATCCGGAAGTTCTGATTGAAAATGTTTGATCCACGACTAGGATCAAACACCCATCCTTCTTATCCAGAGTCATAGGATTAGAAGGTTGGGACCAGAGTCATGGTATTACGCCCATCAACCACCCCGTTCTTAACACCCTAGAAAAACCCAAGCCTACTTGAAGGTAACAGCTCACTGTTGCCTCACGTGTTGGATTTAGAAGGCATTTCCAGACGTCCTCACAACATGGATAGACGTCCAATTTCGACGTCAATCTTGAACAATTGGCTGAAACTATGGACCATTATCAGTATGCGATGGGCCTTCCCAACAGGCTTCCTCTTGTTCATTTGGAATGTTTGCTCAGGGAGAACAAAGATGATGGAATAACATCTATTGAGCTAATCCACCTCATGTCAAACTGACAGGAATAACATATATTGAGCTAATCCACCTCATCTCAAACTGACTGGAATAACATCTATTGAGCTAATCCACCTCATGTCAAACTGACAGGAATAACATCTATTGAGCTAATCCACCTCATGTCACTTTGACTGGAATAACATCTATTGAGCTAATCCACCTCATGTCACATTGACTGGAATAACATCTATTGAGTTAATCCACCTCATGTCACATTGACTGGAATAACATCTATTGAGCTAATCCACCTCATGTCACTTTGACTGGAAAAACATCTATTGAGTTAATCCACCTCATGTCACTTTGACTGGAATAACATCTATTGAGCTAATCCACCTCATGTCACATTGACTGGAATAACATCTATTGAGCTAATCCACCTCATGTCACATTGACTGGCAAACTGACTGGCTATCTATTTTCTAAAGGGTAAATGAAAAGGAGGGAGGGAGAGCGAGGGAGGAGTGGACAGGGAGAGGGAAGGAGAAAGAGAAACAGAATAAGAGATGGAATGAGAATGAAAGAATGAATAGATATTACGTTGGGTGCTTAGTTTGAAAAGATCTAGTTCATGTCATTTAAACCAGTTCCATTAATTTTACCCACTATCTCGGGCATTATCCTCTTTCTCAGTCTCATACAGACCTCATTACAGCTACCTTTGATAGTCATATTGAGTCCATTTCAGCCAATCTCTTCTCATTACCCCAGGGGCTAGCAGCCAGATATCCATTAGCTCAGTCAGAGCTTGTAAAGGGGGGGGGGTTATAAAAAATAAAAATAAAAAAGTCAAGTGCGATTGTTAGTTCACGAAAGGCTTTCCCCCCTTACTAGCTCTGACTGCTGATAGCTACTTCATTGAGGAACATGTACTTACTATGAATAAGATATGTAGTTGTCCCACCTAGCTATCTTAAGATGAATACACTAACTGTAAGTCACTCTGGATAAGAGCGTCTGCTAAATGACTCAAATGTAAATGTGTGTGTGTGAGAGAGAGAGAGTTGGAGGGTGTGTGTAAGTGTGTGTATGTATTTATGTGTGTTTGTGTGGGCATGTATGTGTGTGAGTATCAGACAGTGGACTCACAGTGAGGTTGACTTTATAAGGGTCATAAACAGAGGCAGCCATTAAAAACAGACAGGCCCTCAGGCTGTGACAAATTAAAACACTACTGTCAGAACGAGCCAGCCCACAACAACAGAGCCCCACACATTTTTTTACACACTCTTATCCAAAAAACTTACATTAGTGAATGCATTCATTCTCATACTGGTCCCTCCTGGGAATTGAACCCAGAACCCTGGCGTTTTAAGCACCATGCTCTACCAACAGAGCCACACCAACAGAACCCCACACCAACAGAGCCCACACCAAGAGAACCCCACACCAAGAGTACCCCACACCAACAGAAACCCACACCAAGAAACTCCAACACCAACAGAGCTCACACCAAGTGAATCCCACACCAACAGAACCCCACACCAACAGAGTCCACACCAAGATTACCCCACAACAATAGAACACCACAACAACACAGCCCACACCAAGAGACCCACACACCAAACAGAGCCCACACTAACAGAACCCCACACCAACAGAGCCAACACTAACAGAACCCCACACCAACAGAGCCAACACCAATGGAGCCCACACCAACAGAGCCCACACCAAGAGAACCCCACACCAACATAGCCCACACCAATAGAGCCCACACCAAGAGAACCCCACACCAACATAGCCCACACCAACAGAGCCCACACCAAGACGACCCCACACGAACAGAACCCCACACCAACAGAGCCCACACCAAGAGAACCCCACACCAACAGAGCCACACACCAAGAGGACCCCACACCAACATAGCCCACACCAACAGAGCCACACACCAAGAGGACCCCACACCAATATAGCCCACACCAACAAAGCCACACACCAAGAGGACCCCACACCAACAGTGCCACACACCAAGAGGACCCCACACCAACATAGCCCACACCAACAGAGCCACACACCAACATAATGAATTCTATACAGTCATGTATTTTTCATCATATTTTAAATAACTTGCAGAAAATAAACTTTATGACACTGTCATGAAGCATTATGACCATCCTGTGTCACTTTACTTGGACTAAGAAAATACACTTTGACACTGTCAAGAATTATTATGACCAGCATAATCATATAAGCCAGATACTGTGGGCCTATCACGTACAGGCCCTTATGTAAATTATCAGTCTAAAAGAGGGTGTCTTGTCCTGCTCCTGAAATCTGCTCCTGCATTCATCCCAATAATCAGTGACAGAGCTTTGGGGAAGGTGCATGTCTGACATCAATGTGTGCACAATTACAAAATTAATTTTATGGTACATTTCAGAAAATGTTATATAACATAAACATACTGTTGACAAGTAGGCTATGGTGTAATTAAATGTTTTGCCATGTGTGGTAGGTTTTGTGTGTGTCATAACCAGCCATAAAGTTAATACCATGGTAGGTTTTGTGGGTTTTGACACTCTTATGTAGGTGTCATAACCAACCATAAAGTAACGCAATATACAGTGGTTTTGGAAAGTATTCAGATTTTTTCACATTTTGTTACAAAACAGCCTTAATCTAAAATGGATTAAATAAATTGTTTCCCTCATCAATCTACACACAATCCCCCATAATGGAAAAAGTGAAAACAGGTTTTTAGAAATGTTTGCTAATTTATACAAAAATAAAAACAGAAAAACCTTATTTACATAAGTATTCAGACCCTTTGCTATGAGAATCGAAATTGAGCTTAGTTGCATCCTGTTTCCATTGATCATCCTTGAGATATTTCTACAACTTCATTGGAGTCCACCTGTGGTAAATTCAATTGATTGTACTTGATTTGGAAAGGTACACACCCGTCTATATAAGGTCCCACAGTTGACAGTGCATGTCAGAGCAAAAACCAAGCCATGAGGTCGAAGGAATTGTCCATAGAGTTCTGAGACAGGATTCCCCAGATCTGGGGAAGGGTACCAAAACATTTTTGCAGCATTGAATGTCCCCAAGAACACAGTGGCCTCCATCATTCTTAAATGGAAGAAGTTTGGAACCACCAAGACTCTTCCTAGAGCTGGCCGCCCGGCCAAACTGAGCAACCGGGGGAGAAGGGCATTGGTCAGGGAGGTGACCAAGAACCCGATGGTCACTCTGACAGAGCTCCAGAGTTCCTCTGTGGAGATGGGAGAACCTTCCAGAAGGACAACCATCTCTGCAGAACTCCACCAATCAGGTCTTTATGGTAGTGGCCAGATGGAAGCCACTCCTCAGAATAAGGCAAAAGTATGCATTTGCCAAAAGGCACCTAAAGGACTCTCGGACCATGAGAAACAAGATTATGTGTTCGGATGAAACCAAGATTGACTCTTTGGCCGGAATGCCAAGCATGACGTCTGAAGGAAACCATGGTGGTGGCAGCATCATGCTGTGGGGATGTTTTTCAGCGGCAGTGATCCGGAGACTAGTCAGGATCAAGGGAAAGATGAACAGAGCAAAGTACAGAGATACTTGATGAAAACCTACTCCAAAGTGCTCAGGATGGGGAAAAGGTTCACCTTCCAACAGGACAGCGACCCTAAGCACACAGCCAAGACAATGCAGTAGTGGCTTCGGGACAAGTCTCTGAATGTCCTTGAGTGGCCCAGCCAGATCCCGGACTTGGACCCGATTGAACATCTATGGAGAGACCTGAAAATAGCTGTGCAGAAACGCTCCACATCCAACCTGACAGAGCTTGAGAGGATCTGCAGAGAAGAATGGGAGAAACTCCCCAACTACAGGTGTGCCAAGCTTGTAGGGTCATACACAAGAAGACTCAAGGCTGTAATCGCTGCCATAGGTGCTTCAACAAAGTACTGAGTAAAGGGCCTGAATACATCTAAAAAGTATTGGGGTATGTGTGTTAATCAATGTGTGTACACAGCTACAGGCTGTAGCGTAACAAATTGTGGAAAAAGTCAATGGTTTTGAATACTTTCCGAATGCGCTGTATGTCACAACAGGTCTAATGACCATATTATGACAGGTTATGACAAGATATGTCAGCTGTTCTTACATATTATGCCATGGTGATGACTGTTTCATAACGTGTTATGACGCTAGGTGTCAAGTAAAGTGCTACCCAACTTTGCAACTACTTACTACTTTTGCAACTACTTAGCATGTTAACTAACCCCTCCCCCTCACCTAACCCTAACCTTAACCCTAACCTTAACTCTAATCTTAATCTTAACCTTCACCGTAACATTTACCCTAACTTTAACCATATTCTGAACCCCTAACCCTAAACCCTAAACCCTAGCCTAGCTAACGTTAGCCACCTAGCTAATGTTAGCCAAAACATTTGGAATTCATAACATATCATACCTTTTTCAAATTCGTAACATATCATGTGAAATGGATGATGGAAATTCACAAATGAATACATACCATACGAAACATAACATATCATACTAATTGGGTTATTCTGGATTTAATAAACTATGTTTACTATGTCTGGACCAACCAACCCACTTCCACACAACCACACAGCCACAGCCTGCAACGTGATCTAACATAGCCTGTCTCAGATCATGCCATGTCATCTACAGAGATAAAACACCTACAACATAGCTTGTCTCAGTTCACACTGCACGGTGCCATCTAAATAACTAGCCTCAATGATCTAATGCAATCCGTCTACTTTGTGTCATACTCAATAACCAAGTCCATTCTGCAGTTTGATCTATATATACCACTGCACTACACCTTCTGAAATAAAGTACTGTCTGTAGTGACTCCACCTGTCATAGTCCAGCAGCAGTGGTGTAAAGTACTTAAGTTAAAATACTTTAAAGAACTAATTAAGTAGTTTTTTGGGGGTATCAGTACTTTACTTTACTATTTATATTTTTTTTACAACATTTACTTCACTCCATTCCTAAAGAAAATAATGTACTTTTTACTCCATACATTTTTCATGACACCCAAAAGTACTCGTTACATTTTGAATGCTTAGCAGGACAGGAAAATGGTCCAATTCAAGTAATTATCAAGAGAACATACCTGGTCAACCCTACTGCCTCTGATCTGGCAGACTCACTAAACACAAATGCTTTGTTTGTAATTATGTCTGCATGTTGGAGTGTGTCCCTGGCTGTCCGTAAATAAATAAAAACAAGACAATTGTGCCGTCTGGTTTGCTTATAAGCAATTTGAAATTATTTATACTTTTACTTTGACTTTTGATACTTAAGTATATTTTTGCAATTACATTTACTTTTAATTCTTGACTATATTTAAGACCAAATATTTTCATTATATTTGAGTCATTTTCTATTAAGGTATCTTTACTTTTACTCAAGTATAACTATTGTGTTCTCTTTCCACCACAGTCCAGCAGTAGGGTTAACCTGTCTCTGTGCAGCTATCCATCCCCCACGTCTCCTCCCAGCATGACCCCTGACCCTAACCCTCTGTCATAGTCCAGCAGTAGGGTTAACCTGTCTCTGTGCAGCTATCCATCCCCCACGTCTCCTCCCAGCATGACCCCTGACCCTAACCCTCTGTCATAGTCCAGCATTAGGGTTAACCTGTCTCTGTGCAGCTATCCATCCCCCACGTCTCCTCCCAGCATGACCCCTGACCCTAACCCTCTGTCATAGTCCAGCATTAGGGTTAACCTGTCTCTGTGCAGCTATCCATCCCCCACGTCTCCTCCCAGCATGACCCCTGACCCTAACCCTCTGTCATAGTCCAGCAGTAGGGTTAAACTGGCTCTGTGCCTCCTCGCCTCGCCTCGCCTCGCCTCGCCTCAGTCAGATTATGCATAGGGAACACCCCATCCCACAAATCCCATCTTCATCCTCTGCCTCGGTTAGTGTCTCAACCAATGACTAAAACAGTTAATCTATTTCACTTTCCTGTCACATCCCCCCACCCCCTGCCACCACTACCTTACCCCACTACCACCTTCATCACTGTCATCGCCCCTACCTCCCCCTACCTACCCCCTACCTCCCCCTTCCTACCCCCTACCTCCCCCTTCCTACCCCCTACCTCCCCCTACCTACCCCCTACCTACCTCTACCTCCCCCTACCTACCCCCTACCTAACCCCTACCTTTCCCCCAGCAACCCCCTACCTACCCCCTACCTATCCCCTACCTTTCCCCCACCTATCCCCTACCAACCCCCTACCTACCCCCTACCTACCCCCTACCTATCCCCTACCTTTCCCCCACCTATCCCCTACCAACCCCCTACCTATCCCCTACCAACCCCCTACCTACCCCCTACCTACCCCCTACCTACCCCCTACCTATCCCCTACCTATCCCCTACCAACCCCCTACCTACCCCCTACCTACCCCCTACCTATCCCCTACCTATCCCCTTCCCTCCAACCTCTCCCTCTCTCTCTCTCACACCCACCATCACCCTCTCCCTCATTCTCCCTCTCTCATCCTCTCTGCTTCACCACACTCTATTTCTACACTGAACCGTGTGCATTGGGATTACTGTTCCTGACAGATTTGCTAAAACCCCCTTCAGCCTTTCCCCCTCTCTCTACCTTCCCCGCTCTCTCTCTGTCTTCCCCTCTTTCCCCACTCTCTCTCTGTCTTCCCCTCTCTCCCCTCCCCGCTCTCTCTCTGTCTTCCCCTCTCTGCAATAAGAGTGACAAGATAACAGATTGCATTTCTCTGCATGGCGAGCTGCATCTAGAAGATGTCATGTTTAAAAACTGACGTTACATGTCTAACCTTTGTAACGTTTCAATGGGCTTCCTATTGTCCGCCATCTTGTCTGACATCACTGTACTATGGTTTCTTCTTCTCTTTATCTCTACAGTAAAATAAAAGCATGGTGCTTCAGGTTTTCTATGGTGGTGAATCTACAGGTACAGGGTGCAGGTACACTGTAAACGCTTACAATGTAATATCTGTGTCTGGTTGTGCGTGTGTATGTGTGTGTATGTGTGTGTATGTATTTGGGGCTCTATGTGTGTGTGTGTGTGTGTGTGATGATGTGACCTCCTATTTGACTGGAGGTCATGGATGTATGGATGTTGCCTCCTCACTCAAAAAAAATTTCATTCAACCCCCCTCTCTTTTATTCATCTCTCTTTTAGAGAGGCGTCAGTTCCTTGAGCGTGGTCAGTATGACGAGAGACGACCCTTGGGGTAATACCTGCAGAGAGGAAACATGCTACTGATGACCCTCAGGCTAATACCTGCAGAGAGGAAACATGCTACTGACGACCCTCAGGCTAATACCTGCAGAGAGGAAACATGCTACTGATACACACGGCAGGCTAATTTGAGAAACAGACGCCTCACAAGTCCTCAACTGGCAGCTTCATTAAATAGTACTCTGCAAAACACCAGTCTCAACATCAGCAGTGAAGAGGTGACTCTGCGATGCTGGCCTTCTAGGCAGAGTTGCAAAGAAAAAGCCATATCTCAGACTGGCCAATAAAAAGAAAAGATTAAGATTGGCAAAAGAACACAGACACTGGACAGAGGAAGATTGGAAAAAAGTGTTATGGACAGACAAATCTAAGTTTGAGGTGTTCGGATCACAACGAAGAACATTGGTGAGACGCAGACCAAATGAATAGATGCTGGAGGAGTGCATGACGCCATCTGTCAAGCATGGTGGAGGCAATGTGATGGTCTGGGGGTGCTTTGGTGGTGGTAAAGTGGGAGATTTGTACAGGGTAAAAGGGATCTTGAAGGCAATGCCATACCCTGTGGGCGGCGCTTAATTGGAGCCAATTTCCTCCTACAACAGGACAACGACCCAAAGCACAGCTCCAAACTATGCAAGAACTATTTAGGGAAGAAGCAGTCAGCTTAAAATCATTCTCTGACTTGCCTGTAACAGCACATCACTGACTAGCCTGTAACAGTACATCACTGACTAGCCTGTAACAGTACATCACTGACTAGCCTGTAACAGTACATCACTGACTAGCCTGTAACAGCACATCACTGACTAGCCTGTAACAGCACATCACTGACTAGCCTGTAACAGTACATCACTGACTAGCCTGTAACAGCACATCACTGACTAGCCTGTAACAGTACATCACTGACTAGCCTGTAACAGCACATCACTGACTAGCCTGTAACAGCACATCACTGACTAGCCTGAACAGCGTCTAACAGAACACCACTGACTCCTGACAGCTTTCCCAACGTTCCGCTTGTATTATCTGCTGCTCACCCGCATTCCCTGAATAACTCATATCCAGCGCTCTGGGCATGGATGAAGCCCAGAGAATGGGAACATGGGAAAAAATCTCCAGGAGAATGAGTGTGGAGAGGATAGGATGAGGAGGAAGGAATGGTGGATGAGAGCAGGGGGAAACAGGGATGACCACTAAACAGGCAGATACCAAACATCCTGCAGTGGGTCTGAACACTGCGGAATCTAGACCATTATAGACCTCACATTAGACCATTATAGACCTCACATTAGACCATTATAGACCTCACGTTAGACCATTATAGACCTCACATTAGACCATTATAGACCTCACATTAGTCCATTATAGACCTCACGTTAGACCATTATAGAACTCACATTAGACCATTATAGACCTCACATTAGACCATTATAGACCTCACATTAGACCATTATAGACCTCACATTAGACCATTATAGACCTCACATTTAAATACATCTCCTCTTCTTTTCTCTGCATTCTGTCATGACGATTGTGTTCACTATACAAGAAGCATTGTATTTGATTGTATTTGATTGTATTTGATTGTATTTAATTGTATTTGATTGTATTTGATTGGATTTAATTAAGTATTGAAGGTGGGTGGATGGATGTATCGCCGTCACACCATTGGATATGATCGGAAAACAAAAAAAAGAGAAGAAAAAGCTACTCTTCTAGTTTCTATCTTCTTCCAATCATCGCCAATCTGTCAAACTCAAGACATTTTGACAGTTGAATAGAAAAGGAATGAAGAGAGAAAGAGAGAAAGCATCCAAGGCCGCTCCTCAGAGTAAATGCCCTGTAGCCAGTAGAGTGACTCTTTGCCTGTTATTGTTAACACCTCTGACTGTAGCCTATGGCACAGCAATCATAGCACTGGATTATGTGGCTTTAGTCAATAGAGGGCCAGCGGGAGCTAGAGGAGGAAGAGAGAGGAGGAGGAAGAGAAGGAGGAATAGGAGGAAGAGGAGGAAGAGGAGGAAGATGAGGAGGAGGAGTAGAAGAGGGAAGAGGGAGGAGGAGGAAGAGGAGAAGGAGGAAGAGTAGGAGGAAGAGGAGGAGGAGGAAGAGGAGGAGGAAGAGAAGGAGGAGTAGGAGGAAGAGAAGGAGGAGGAAGAGAAGGAGGAGGAAGAGAAGGAGGAGGAAGAGGAAGAAGAGGAAGAAGATGAGGAGGAAGTGGAAGAAGAGGAAGAAGAGGAGGAAGAAGAGAAGGAAGAGGAAGAGGAGATGGAAGGTAGGAGGAAGAGGAGGGGGAAGAGAAGGAGGAGTAGGAGGAAGAGGAGGATTAGTAGAAAGAGGCGGAGGAGGAAGAGTGAGTAGGAGGAGGAGGAGGAGGAAGAGGATGAGGAAGAGGAGGAAGAGGATGAGGATGAGGAGGAGGGCTGGAACATTAATTCTGAGACTGAAAGACCAAGAGGGGCTGATGGAGACAAAGTAAGAGAACGTATTGAATACCACCTAAACAGGAGAGGATTGTATTGAATATCACCTGAACAGGAGATGATTGTATTGAATATCACCTGAACAGGAGAGGATTGTATTGAATACCACCTGAATAGGAGAGGAACATATTGAATATCACAGAAACAGGAGAGGATCGCATTGAATACCACCTGAACAGGAGAGGAACGTATTGAATACCACCTGAACAGGAGAGGATCGTATTGAAAACCACCTGAACAGGAGAGGAACGTATTGAATACCATCTAAACAGGAGAGGATCTTATTGAATACCACCTGAACAGGAGAGGAACGTATTGAATACCATCTGAACAGGAGAGGATCTTATTGAATACCACCTGAACAAGAGAGGAACATATTGAATACCACCTGAACAGGAGAGGAACGTATTGAATACCACCTGAACAGGAGAGGATCATATTGAATACCACCTGAACAGGAAGCTCCTGAGTGGCGCATCAGGCTAAGGCACTGCATCTCAGTGCTAGAGGCTTCACTACAGACACCTTGGTAAAATTCCAGGCTGTATCACAACTGGCCGTGACTGGGAGTCCCATAGGGCGATGCACGATTGGCCCAGCATCGTCCGGGTTTTTCCAGTGTAGGCCGTCATTATAAATAAGAATTTGTTCTTAACTGACTTGCCTAGTTAAATAAAGGTTATATACAAAATTCATAACAGGAGAGGATTGTATTGAATACCACTTGAACAGGAGAGGAACAGCAGACCAGAGGAACATATAGAAAATCGTAGACAGTAATGACAAACCCTTTGTGGATAGTTATTGAACGAATGATTAATCAAGTCTAATAATCAATGGGAACAGATATCAGCGTTGGGTGTCTCTGGTTGGCAGGAAATAATGGTGCTGCGCTGCAATTTCACTAAATTACTAAATTCTTAAATTCTTATTTCCTCATCCTTCCGTTTCTACAAACATAATGTTACGTCTGCTCCTGCCACGCCCTCTACTTCTCATCCTGTGTCTCCCTAAACCTGCCAGCACTCCCCCAGTGCTCTCTCTCTCTCTCTCTCTCTCTCTCTCTGTGTGTGTGATTGTGTTAGTGGAGACAGGTGTGCTGGAGGCAGAGCAGATCCCCACCAGCTGCAACCTGTTCCATAATCAAGACCCCTTCATATACTTAGCACTGCCACTTCCACGCTGCCAGATCATAGCCTCTGTTCAGTCAGTCTACGGTTCTAGCAGTTGTTCCTGTTTAGATCTTGTTACCCTGTTCTACCTGGTTTCCCTAGCCTGACACTGCTCTTCTCTCCGCTACAGTTCTGTCTGCTCTGACTCTCGTCCCTGTCTCCAGTCCCTCGTCTCCTCAGTCCTGCTTCCCTGCCCTGGACCTCCGCTCTACTGCTTCCTTGGATTCTGCTCCGGACCTGCTTACCCGGTCCCTACTCCCCTTGCCCCAGCCTCAGCCTCAGTTCCTGGTTCCCTGCTACCCGCCCGTGCTTCCCCTGGCCTGCACCCCATCGCCTCCCCCGCTTTTCAATAAATACCTTAGTTACCTAATCCCTGTCTCCTCGTCTGAGTCTGCACTTGGGTCCACCTGCTCCGCCCCACGTAACACATTTATTGTATTTTTTATTTCACCTTTATTTAACCAGATAGGTAAGTTGAGAACAAGTTCTCATTTACAACTGCGACCTGGCCACACATAACATGTCAAGGTTGCTCCTAATGTCAAATTTCAAAGTGACTCTTATGTGGAAGATGTTACAAATATTTGTTGGATCTTATGTGATTAACATGGAGTGTCCAGATGCTCCACTTGATGAATTTATGAAATTGCTTCTTCCAATTATTGATAAACATGAACCTGTTAATAAACGGACTGTTAGAACTGTTAAGGCTCCATTGATGAGGAATTGAAAAACTGTACGGTTGAAAGAAATCGGGCAAAAGGAGTGGTTAATCAGTCTGGCTGCACATCTGACTGGCTGACTTACAGCGAACTGAGAAATGATGTCACTAAACTCAACAAAAAGAAGAAGAAACTGTATTATGAAGCCAAGATCAATTAAGTAAAGAACGATGGAAAAAAACATTGTACTTTAAATAAAATTATAGGCAGAAAGATAAATTGCATTTCATTGAATCGGAAGGGTTATTATTTTAATGATTACTTCATTGGCAAAGTGGGCAAACTTAGGCAGTAAATGCCAACAACGAACTGTGAGCCATCGTACTCATGCATAACAAAACAAGTAATGAAAGAAAAGCGTAAGTTAGAATTTTGTAAAGTTAGTGTGGGATAGGTGGAAAAATTGTTTTCGATCAATAATGACAAACCTCCTGGAATTCACAACTTAGATGGAAAGCTACTGAGGATGGTAGCTGACTCTATAGCCACTCCTATCTGTCATATCTTTAATCTGATCCTAGAGGAAAGTCTTTGTACTCAGGCCTGGAAGGAATCCAAAGTCATTCCGCTACCCAAGAGTGGTACAGTGGCCTTAACTGGTTCTAACAGCAGACCTACCAGCTTGCTGCCAGCTCTTAGCAAACTGTTGGAGAAAATTGTGTTTGACCAAATACAATGCTATTTCTCTGTTAACGTATTGAGAACAGACTTTCAGCATGCTTATAGAGATAGGCACTCAACATGTACTGCACTGACACAATTATTTTTATTTTTTATTATAATTTATTTAAGCAGGTAGGCCAAAGTTCTCATTTACAACTGCGACCAAAGCAGTGCGACAAAAACAACAACAACACAGAGTTACACATGGGATAAACAAATATACAGTCAATAACACAATAGAAAATCTATATACAGTGTGTGCAAATGTAGTAAGATTAGGAAGGTAAGGCAATAAATAGGCCATAGTTAATGCTAATTACAATTTAGCATTAACACTGGGGTGATAGATGTGCAGATGATGATGTGCAAATAGAGATACTGGGGTGCAAATGAGAAAAAATAACAATATAGGGATGAGGTAGTAGGGTGGGCTATTTACAGATGGGCTGTGTACAGGTGCAGTGATCAGTAAGCTGCTTTGACAGCTGATGCTTAAAGTTATTGAGGGAGATGGTAGTCTCCAGCTTCAATGATTTTTGCAATTCGTTCCAGTCATTGGCAGCAGAGAACTGGAAGGAATGGCGGCCAAAGGAGGTGTTGGCTTTGGGAATGACCAGTGAAATATACCTGCTGGAGCGCATGCTACGGATGGCTGTTGCTATGGTGACCAGCGAGCTGAGATAAGGCAGGGATTTACCTAGCAAAGACTTATAGATGACCTGGAGCCAGTGGGTTTGGTGACGAATATGATGAGGATGGCACTGTGATAGACTACATCCAATTTGCTCAGTAGAGTGTTGGAGGCTATTTTGTAAATGACATCACCGAAGTCAAGGATCGGTAGGATAGTCAGCATATCCCAGTTTAGGTCACCTAAGAGTACGAACTCTGAAGATAGATGGGGGGGCAATCAATTCACATATGGTGTCCAGGGCACAGCTGGGGGCTGAGGGAGGTCTGTAACAAATGACTGATGATTGGTTGAAAGATAATCATAAGATTGTGGGAGTCCTACTGTTAGATTTCAGTGCAGCCTTTGATATTGTTGACCATAACCTGCTGTTGAGAAAACATGTCTTATGGCTTTTCAACCTCTGCCATATAATGGATTCAGAGCTACGTATCTATCTAATAGAACTCAGAGGGTTTTCTTCAATGGAATCTTCTCTGATGTCAAACATGTAAAGTGTGGTGTACCGCAGGGCAGCTCTCTAGGCCCTCTACTCTTTTCTATTTTTACCAATGACCTGCCATTGGCATTCAACAAAGCCTGTGTGACTATGTATGCTGATGATTCAACCATATACTCATCAGCAACCAAAGCTAATAAAGCCACTGAAACCCTTAACAACGAGTTGCAGTCAGGTTTGGAATGGGTGCCAGTAATAAACTGGTCCTGAACATCTCTAAAACTAAGAGCATTTGATTTAGTACAAATCATTCCCTAAGCTGTAGACCTCAGCAGAATATGTGGCTGTTGTGGAAACTAAATTACTTGGCGTTACCTTAGATTGTAAACTGTCATGGTCAAAACATATACTGTAGATTCAATTGTTGTAAAGATGGGGAGAGGTCTGTCCATAATAAAGAGATGCTCTCCTTTTTTGTCCAGTGCTGCAAAGAAAGATCTAGTTAAGCTGCAGCCGGCCCAGAAGAGAGTGGCACGTCTTGCTCTTCATTGTAATCAGAGGGCTGATAGAAATACTATGCATGCCAGTCTCTCTTGGCTAAGAGTTGAGGAGAGACTGACTGCATCACTTCTTCTTTTTATAAGAAACGTGAATATGTTGAAAATTCCAAATTGTTTGCTTACACATAGATCTTATACACACACTTACCCCACCAGACATGCCACCAGGGGTCTTTTCACAGCCCCCAAATCCAGAACAAATTCAAGAAAGCGTACAGTATCATATAGAGCCATTATGGTATGGAACTACCTTTCATCTCATATTGCTTAAATGAACAGTAAACCTGGTTTAAAAAACCAGATAAAGCAACACCTCACACAACACCTCTCACCTATTTGACCTAGATATTGTGTTTATGTATTGATATGTAGGCCATGTGTGCTATTTGACCTAGATATTGTGTGTTTATGTATTGATATGTAGGCTATGTGTGCTATTTGACCTAGATATTGTGTGTATGTATTGATATGTAGGCTATGTGTGCTATTTGACCTAGATATTGTGTGTTTATGTATTGATATGTAGGCTGTGTGTGCCGTTTTTAAATGTATGTTGAGCTGTTCTGTATTATGTCAGGTTTCATGTTTGTCTGGACCCCAGGAAGAGTAGCTGCTCCAAGTAAAATATCAAATACATCCAACATCTATCCTTCACAACATCAATAATTTCTCTATGCTAATCTCCCTATAACATCTAACCTTCACAACAACAATAATTTATATGTATTAATCTCCCTGTAACATCTGACCTTCACAACAACAATAATTATTATGTATTAATCTCCCTGTAACATCTGACCTTCACAACAACAATAATTTATATGTATTAATCTCCTTCTAACATCTGTCCTTCACAATAACAACACTTTCTTTGTGTCTCTCTCTCTCTAACAAATCATCCGTCATGCATAAATAAATGTAACCAGAATCAAGATGTTCTTGATATTATTTTGAGTGGATGCAGTGTCTAAGACACAAAGTGCAGGCTCTGTGAGTGATTTAATCAGTTGGTGAACACTTGAAAAATGTGTTCATGACCTAGAGAAGGGTTGCTTGTCATTCACCTAGTCCATGAACAGTCTTTAGTATTACTAGATCCAGTACGACACAAAGTGACTCTAGACTCTAACTACAGTAATAATCAACATTGCATGACCACGATCTACAGACAGAAAGCTTCAGCTTTAAGGCTGAAGCTGAAGCCTCAGTGTGTTGACCCTGTGTTAGTGTGTGTGGGCTGGCTATCATAACTCCCTGTGTCCCGATCAACACTATTATGTCTGGGATCATTATTGGCTGTCAGAGCCATGGAAACACACGGTCATGGAGACACACGGTCATGTCAATAGGAGGGGAGGAGAGACAGAAGACAGGAGAGGAGAATAGAGGAGATCAGGGAAATAGGAGAGGAGAATAGAGGAGAGGAGGGAAAGAGGAGGGGAGGGAAGGAGGGAAGGAGGAGATTAGGGAAAGAGGAGAGGAGAAAAGAGGAGGGGAGGGGAGGGGAGGAAAAGTGGAGGGAAGGAGTGAAGGAGGAGATTAGGGAAAGAGGAGAGGAGAAAAGAGGAGGGGAGGGGAGGGCAGGGGGGAGGGAAGGAACCCAACACAGTCTTTAACTCTTCCTTTTGTTTCAGTGATGAAGAGAAAGGAGGGAGAGACACGGACATGGGTCTCAGGTGGGAGAGATGGATGAGGAGAACTGAGGTGGGAATGAGGAGAGAGGATAGTAGGAGAAAGAGAGACTAATACATGAGAATAGATTATATAATAATATGAAAGAGAGGGAGAAAGAGAAGGAGAGAGAGAGAGAAAGAGAGAGAGAGCGAGAACGACCTTCTGTGCCATCAAAAGGAACATGAAACTTAACAACCCAATTAGGATCTGAGAGAGAGGGGAGGGAGAGCTGTGAAGTGAGTGACAAAAATAATCATATGATCAAAACATAATTGAATAAAAGGATGGATAAAGAGAAAGATGGGGAGTTATAGAAGGAACAGAGGAAAATATGTAGCAGAGGGAATGGTGTCGCAGTTGTAAATGGTCGCAGTTTTAAATGAGAACTAGTCCTCAACTGGCCTACCTGGTTAAATAAAGGTGAAAAAAAAAATGTGCAAGGGTATGTCCTTTCTCTCCTTCTGCCCTGGGGCCATGTGTCAATCAAACATACCATGTCATGTTATGTTGTGGGGCTTAAGCTGCATCCCTGTCTCACCCCACGACCCTGTGGAAAAAATGTGTGTGTTTATTGCCCATTTTAACTGCATACTTGTTGTTTGTGTACATGGTTTTTATAATGTTGTATGTTTTCCGCCCAATACCATTTTCCATCAATTTGTATAGCAGACCCTCAAATTGAGTCAAAAGCTTTTTTGAAATCAACAAAGCATGAGAAGACTTTGCTTTTGTTTCATTTTGTTTTGTTTGTTTGTCAATAAGGGTAAGGTGCACATGTGGTCTGTCGCAGTGTATTTTGGTAAGAAGCCAATTTGACATTTGCTCAGCACCTTGTTTTCACTGAGGAAATGTTGGCATCTGCTGTTAATGATACTGCAGAGGAT
>CM042378.1:31577010-31650908 GCA_023634145.1 Thymallus thymallus | reverse complement strand
AGCCCTCTGTCTAACAGTCTACTTTACACTGGTGGAGCCCTCTGTTAACAGTCTACTTTACACTGGTGGAGCCCTCTGTTAACAGTCTACTTTACACTGGTGGAGCCCTCTGTTAACAGTCTACTTTACACTGGTGGAGCCCTCTGTTAACAGTCTACTTTACACTGTTGGAGCCCTCTGTCTAACAGTCTACTTTACACTGGTGGAGCCCTCTGTCAAACAGTCTACTTTACACTGGTGGAGCCCTCTGTCTAACAGTCTACTTTACACTGGTGGAGCCCTCTGTCAAACAGTCTACTTTACACTGGTGGAGCCCTCTGTCAAACAGTCTACTTTACATTGGTGGAGTAAACAGTCAACTTTATACTGGTGGAGCCCTCTGTCTAACAGTCTACTTTACACTGGTGGAGCCCTCTGTCAAACAGTCTACTTTACACTGGTGGAGCCCTCTGTCAAACAGTCTACTTTACATTGGTGGAGTAAACAGTCAACTTTATACTGGTGGAGCCCTCTGTCAAACAATCTACTTTACACTGGTGGAGCCCTCCGTCAAACAGTCTACTTTACACTGGTGGAGAGGCTCTGTCAAACAGTCTACTTTACACTGGTGGAGTAAACAGTCAACTTTATACTGGTGGAGCCCTCCGTCAAACAGTCTACTTTACACTGGTGGAGAGGCTCTGTCAAACAGTCTATTTTACACTGGTGGAGCCCTCCGTCAAACAGTCTATTTTACACTGGTGGAGATGCTCTGTCAAACAGTCTACTTTACACTGGTGGAGAGGCTCTGCCAAACAGTCTACTTTACACTGGTGGAGAGGCTCTGGCAAACAGTCTACTTTACACTGGTGGAGAGGCTCTGCCAAACAGTCTACTTTACACTGGTGGAGAGGCTCTGTCAAACAGTCTATTTTACACTGGTGGAGAGGCTCTGCCAAACAGTCTACTTTACACTGGTGGAGAGGCTCTGTCAAACAGTCTACTTTACACTGGTGGAGAGGCTCTGTCAAACAGTCTACTTTACACTGGTGGAGAGGCTCTGTCAAACAGTCTACTTTACACTGGTGGAGAGGCTGTGTGCTGAGTGACATATTCCTATTAACATCTTGTACAACAGCTTCAACATGAAATGCTATTGGGACTGAAATACACACACACACTTATGGACACAAGCAGCCACACGCATGCAAGAGTGCACACACACACCTACACACACACACACACATAAATACGTACACACACACGAGCATACTCCATCCTACCCTCACCTATAAGCTCACAAGAGTGACCAGATCATCTGCCACTCTTATTGATAATATTTTTTACATATTCTTTGAATAATGTGGCTAATACAGGTATAAGTTATACCAGTAGTATAAAGTACTTAAGTTTGAATACTTTAAAGTATTACTTAAGCAATTTTTACAATTTATATTTTTGACAACTTTTACATTTACTTCACTACATTCCTAAAGAAAATAATGTACTTTTTACTCCATCAATTTTCCCTGACACCCAAAAGTGCTTTTTACATTTTGAATGCTCAGCAGGACAGGAAAATGGACCATTTCGCGCACTTATTAAGAGAACATCCCTGGTCATCCCTACTGCCTTTGATCTGGAGGACTCACTAAAAACACATTCTTTGTTTGTATATAATGTCTACATGTTGTAGTGTCCCCCTGGCTACCTGTAAATTTAAAATAATTATATGTGTGCCATCTGGTTTGATTAATATAATACATTTGAAATGATTTATACTTGTACTTTTACTTTTAGTACTTAAGTAAATACTTTTATTTTACTTGTTGACTTTTACTTTTGCTTGAGCCGTTTTCTATGAAGATATTTAACAAAAGTAATAGTGAGTGCTTTACTGTGTTAATTAGTCTGCTTACCAGACTTTTCTCACATCTTTCACTTCTTTATTTTACCACTTCTTTCCCTTATTTAAACTACGTAAGAGATCAGCAGAAGGGATTACAAATTATAAAAAATATAAGAACAAATTTACTCACCTACTTGGGATATGCCAAAAATATATTTTACGAACAAATTCCAACAATCCTTAAATAATATAAAGTCAAATCATCTACGAACTGTTGTTATCTACAACTATCCCATCTCAATGTATTGTTGGAAATAAGACCTATAGTGATCCTGATGTTATTTCATGTGAATTTAATAACTGTTTTGTGAATGTGGGTTCCTCTCTGTAAAATAAAATATTTGGTAGCAGATATTCTTGATTACCGAGCCTCTAACGTATATCTTCAACAAATCTATACAAACTGGTATTGTTCCTAAATATTATCCTAAAATTGCCAACGTTATCCGCCTATATAAATCTGGGGATCAAAGATCTTTTACAAATTATCGCTCAATATCTGTACTACCATTTTTTTTTTTTATCCTAAAAAAATTGGTGTATAAGAGAATGTTGAAACATTTAAATCAACACTTTATTCTATATCAGCACCAATATGGTAAAAACTACTCCACATATATGGCTCTTTAGCAACTAAAATCTTTACAGCCCTTAACAACAACTACGCTCTTGGCATCTTTTTAGATTTATCCAAAGCATTTGACATGGTTGATCATTAAATATTACATTCTAAATCACATTATTACTGTTTTCATGACAATACATGTTTGGTTATATAGTCGTGTTAATGATAGAGAGAACTACATAGAGACTTAGTGGCATCAGACAAACATACAGATGGACGGAAGGCAGACAGACAAAACAAACCAAAAGACAGACAAACAGTTTCCGTCATTAATTTGAAACTTTGACATTCTGCAGTAAAAGTGAGGATCATCCAAACAACCGTCATAGTAAAAGGACAGTCATAGTCCTGTCCTCTTCTGCTGTCTTCTCTACTGTCCTCTTCTGCTGTCTTCTCTACTGTTCTCTCCTGCTGTCTTCTCTACTGTTCTCTCCTGCTGTCTTCTCTACTGTTCTCTCCTGCTGTTCTCTCCTGCTGTCTTCTCTACTGTTCTCTCCTGCTGTCTTCTCTACTGTTCTCTCCTGCTGTCTTCTCTACTGTTTTCTCCTGCTGTCTTCTCTACTGTTCTCTCCAATTGTCTTCTCTACTGTTCTCTCCTGCTGTCTTCTCTACTGTTCTCTCCTAATGTCTTCTCTACTGTCCTCTCCTGCTGTCTTCTCTACTGTTCTCTCCTGCTGTCTTCTCTACTGTTCTCTCCTGCTGTCTTCTCTACTGTCCTCTCCTGCTGTGTTCTCTACTGTCCTCTCCTGCTGTCTTCTCTCCTGTCCTCTCCTGCTGTCTTCTCTCCTGTCCTCTCCTGCTGTCTTCTCTACTGTCCTCTCCTGCTGTGTTCTCTACTGTCCTCTCCTGCTGTCTTCTCTCCTGTCCTCTCCTGCTGTCTTCTCTCCTGTCCTCTCCTGCTGTCTTCTCTCCTGTCCTCTTCTGCTGTCTTCTCTCCTGCTGTCTTCTCTACTGTTCTCTCCTGCTGTCTTCTCTACTGTCCTCTCCTGCTGTCTTCTCTACTGTTCTCTCCTGCTGTCTTCTCTACTGTTCTCTCCTGCTGTCTTCTCTACTGTTCTCTCCTGCTGTCTTCTCTACTGTCCTCTCCTGCTGTCTTCTCTACTGTTCTCTCCTTCTGTCTTCTCTACTGTTCTCTCCTGCTGTCTTCTCTACTGTCCTCTACTGGTGTCTTCTCTACTGTCCTCTCCTGCTGTCTTCTCTCCTGCTGTCTTCTCTACTGTCCTCTCCTGCTGTCTTCTCTACTGTCCTCTCTTGCTGTGTTCTCTACTGTCCTCTCCTGCTGTCTTCTCTCCTGTCCTCTCCTGCTGTCTTCTCTCCTGTCCTCTCCTGCTGTCTTCTCTCCTGTCCTCTCCTGCTGTCTTCTCTCCTGCTGTCTTCTCTCCTGTCCTCTCCTGATGTATTCTCTACTGTCCTCTCCTGCTGTGTTCTCTACAGTCCTCTCCTGCTGTGTTCTCTACTGTCCTCTCCTGCTGTCTTCTCTCCTGTCCTCTCCTGCTGTCTTCTCTCATCTCCTCTCCTGTTGTCTTCTCTCATCTCCTCTCCTGCTGTCTTCTCTACTGTCCTCTCCTGCTGTGTTCTCTACTGTCCTCTCCTGCTGTGTTCTCTACTGTCCTCTCCTGCTGTGTTCTCTACTGTCCTCTCCTGCTGTCTTCTCTCCTGTCCTCTCCTGCTGTCTTCTCTCATCTCCTCTCCTGCTGTCTTCTCTCCTGTCCTCTCCTGCTGTCTTCTCTCCTGTCCTCTCTTGCTGTCTTCTCTCATCTCCTCTCCTGTTGTCTTCTCTCATCTCCTCTCCAGCTTTCTTCTCTCCTGTCCTCTCCTGCTGTCTTCTCTCCTGCTGTCTTCTCTCCTGCTGTCTTCTCTCCTGTCCTCTCTTGCTGTCTTCTCTCATCTCCTCTCCTGTTGTCTTCTCTCATCTCCTCTCCTGCTGTCTTCTCACCTGTCCTCTCCTGCTGTCTTCTCTCCTGTCCTCTCCTGCTGTCTTCTCTCATCTCCTCTCCTGTTGTCTTCTCTCATCTCCTCTCCTGCTGTCTTCTCTTCTGTCCTCTCCTGCTCTCTTTTCTCATCGCCATAACTTCCATATCCTGTCCACTCTGATCTTCTCTCTGCTCTGTGTAGATGACTTCTGAAGGTTAGAGATGGGTTGAGAAAGTGTTACAAACCACAGCCTTAGTGAGTTGGCATTCAGAGCTGAAAGAACAATGTGTTTCGATTAGGCCCGGGCTCACTGAAGAGGGAATGACATTGATTGGCTGGAAGAAAGGAGATTGACATTGATTGGTTTAGGCTTGTTTGTGTGGAAGGGAAATTATTTGCATAATGTCGGAATTTACAGTCTAGAGAATGGGCCTGGTCGCTGTCTGGAATATAAACCCACAACAACAAAATGGAAGACATTTCTGCATTCTAACACTATATCTGTGGGATTGTACAGTCCTACTTTAAAGGTCACTTTTTTCACCTCAATAAAGCATATTAAGATTATAATTAATTGAAACTTCTTACTGTTGTGTTGTTTAAGAGAGGAGAAGAAAGAGAGAGAGAGAGATAGACAGACAGACAGACAGACAGACAGACAGACAGACAGACAGAGAGAGAGAGAGAGAGAGAGAGAGAGAGAGAGAGAGAGAGAGAGACCTTCGTCTTGGTTTGTGGTGATGGGGACCAGCACAGTCTGACAGGGAGACCTTTACAGAGAACCAGTTATATAGAGATGAGGGATGTAAATTTGCAAAAAGAAGAACAAAAGAAAGATTGAGACTCTGGAAGTAAATACCATCCTCCAAATGAATGCCAGCCAGTCCTTCGATTATAGTAGAGCATGACCAGGATAACACAATCCCCCAGTACACAACACCACATTATCAGTTATTACAACAATCCCCCAGTACACAACACCACATTATCAGTTATTACAACAATACCCCAGTACACAACCCCACATTATCAGTTATTACAACAAAACACCAGTACACAACACCACATTATCAGTTATTACAACAAAATCCCAGTACACAACACCACATTATCAGTTATTACTACTATAGCCCAGTACACAACACCACATTATCAGTTATTACAACAATACCCCAGTACACAACACCACATTATCAGTTATTACAACAATACCCCAGTACACAACACCACATTATCAGTTATTACAACAATACCCCGGTACACAACACCACATTATCAGTTATTACAACAATACCCCAGTACACAACACCACATTATCAGTTATTACAACAATCCCCCAGTACACAACACCACATTATCAGTTATTACTACTATAGCCCAGTACACAACAACACATCATCAGTTATTACAACAATACCCCAGTACACAACACCACATTATCAGTTATTACAACAATCCCCCAGTACACAACACCACATTATCAGTTATTACAACAATACCCCAGTACACAACCCCACATTATCATTTATTACAACAAAACCCCAGTACACAACACCACATTATCAGTTATTACAACAATACCCCAGTACACAACACCACATTATCAGTTATTACAACAATCCCCCAGTACACAACACGACATTATCAGTTATTACTACTATAGCCCAGTACACAACACCACATTATCAGTTATTACAACAATACCCCAGTACACAACACCACATTATCAGTTATTACAACAATACCCCAGTACACAACACCACATTATCAGTTATTACAACAATCCCCCAGTACACAACACCACATTATCAGTTATTACTACTATAGCCCAGTACACAACAACACATCATCAGTTATTACAACAATACCCCAGTACACAACACAACATTATCAGTTATTTCTGCTATAGCCCTGTACACAACACCACATTATCACTTATTACTACTATACCCCAGTACACAACACCACATTATCAGTTATTAATACTATACCCCAGTACACAACAACCCATTATCAGTTATTAACACTCTACCCCAGTACACAACACCACATTATCACTTATTACTACTGTACCCCAGTACACAACACCCCATTATCAGTTATTAATACTATACCCCAGTACACAACACCACATTATCAGTTATTCCAACAATCCCCCAGTACACAACACCACATTATCAGTTATTACTACTATAGCCCAGTACACAATACCACATTATCAGTTATTACTACTATAGCCCAGTACACAACAACCCATTATCAGTTATTAATACTATACCCCAGTACACAACACCACTTTATCAGTTGGCTCATTATTTTGTGCCTTCTGCAATATTATGGCCACAAATGAGTTCTTCCATTTCATTGAAACATACAGTTGAAGAGACATCCATAAGGAACAACACTAGTTACAAAGTAGAGGGTAAAGTAGTGAAGTGCATACCTCAGGAAATGTCTCTCTGAGTGTTGATTTCACTCACCCGTTGACCTTTACTGCTGCTATTGTTACATCTGCTTAGACTCAACCAGATATTTTGTTGGCTGACTGAGGGAAGGAAATCATTGGTTAATTGACCACTACATACACCACCGTTCAAAAGTTTGGGGTAATTTAGAAATGTCCTTGTTTTTTAAAGAAAAGCACACACACACACACACACACACACACACACACACACACACACACACACACACACATACACACACACACACACACAAACCACACACACACACACATACACACACACACATACACACACACACACACACAAACCACACACACAAACACACACACACAACACACACACACACACACACACACACACACACACACACACACACACACACACACACACACACACACACACACACACACACACACACACACACACACACACACAGACACACACACCACATTCAAACCACACTCACACAAACACACACACAGAAACACACACACAAAGGCATTGCTCCGGAGCAAGGCAGGGGCTAGGAGAGGACAGGGACTGGCCTCTCCAACAGGGCTAATCCAGCAACGTTCCTCAGAGGGAAACTGAATCCCAACCAGGAAAAGCCGATTAGAGAGAGGGGAACAAAACATACAGAGAGAACACAGGGGTTTGGCTTTGGTTTAATAGAGGAGGAAAGGGGAATGAAGGGGAGAGAGAGGGGTGGGGGAGAGAGAGGGGTGTGGGTCAGCGGGGTCTTCTGGAACGAGAATGTACACTGGATGCCAAGGGTCTTTACGCTCCTATAAGCCAATCAAGTTAATTTAAATACTCCCCCAATCTATCTCTCCCGTAATCCATAACACAATGCTCACTCCCTCCACCACACAGGCAGAGATAAGTGTATACGTTCTAGGGAGGGAGGGAGAGAGAGAGAAAGAGAAAGAGAGCTCTGGCATCTTCTCCAATATTTGGAACCAAGGACTGATCACCCCAATCCACAAAAGTGGAGACAAATTTGACCCCAATAACTACCGTGGGATTTGATTCAACAGCAACCTTGGGAAAATCCTCTGCATTATCATCAACAGCAGACTTATTAATTTCCTCAGTGAGCAGATATCAAATTGGCTTTTTACCAAATTACCATATGACAGACCATGTATTCACCCTGCACACCCTATTTGACAAACAAACAAATCATAACGAAAGCAAAGTTTTCTCATGCTTTGTTGATTTCAAAAAAGCTTTTCACTCAATTTGGCATGAGGGTCTGCTATACAAATGGATGGAAAGCGGTGTTGGGGGAGAGGAGTGGAGGGGTACACAAATAACAAGTTTGCGGTTAAAATTGGCAAAAAACACACACATTCCTTTCCACAGGGCCGTGGGGTGAGACAGGGATGCAGCTTAAGCCCCACCCTCTTCAACATATATATCAACGAATTGGCGAGGGCACTAGACGAGTCTGCAGCACCCGGCCTCATCCTACTAGAATCTGAAGTCAAATGTCTACTGTTTGCTGATGATCTGGTGCTTCTGTCACCAACCAAGGAGGGCCTACAGCAGCACTTAGATCTTCTGCACAGATTATGTCAGACCTGGGCCCTGACAGTAAATCTCAGTAAGACAAAAATAACAGTGCTCAAAAAAAGGCCTAGTTGCCAGGACCACAAATACAAATTCCATCTAGACACCGTTGCCCTAGAGCACACAAAAAACTATACCTGCCGCGGCCTAAACACTAGCAGCACAGGTAACGATCTGAGAGACAAGGCAAGAAGGGCCTTCTATGCCATCAAAAGGAACATAATATTTGACATACCGATTAGGATCTGGCTAAAAATACTTGAATCAGTTATTGAATCCATTGCACTTTATGGTTGTGAGGTCTGGGTTCTGCTCACCAACCAAGAATTCACAATATGGGACAAACACCAAATTGAAACATCCTCCATGTACAACGTAAAACACCAAATAGTGTATGCAGAGCAGAATTATGCCTATACCCGCTCATAAACAAAATCCAGAAAAGTGCCGTTAAATTCTACAACCACCTAAAAGGAAGTGATTCCCAAACCTTCCGTAACAAAGCCATCACCTACAGAAAGATTAACCTAGAGAAGAGTCCCCTAAGCAAGCTGGTCCTGGGGCTCTGTTCACAAACACACACAGACCCCACAGAGCCCCAGGAAAGTGACACAATTACACCCCACCAAATCTTGAGAAAACAAAAAGATAATTACTTGACACATTGGAAAGAATTTAATAAAAAACTGAGCAAACTGGAATGCTATTTGTGCCTAAACATAGAGTACACAGTGAGAATACCTGACCACTGACTGATCAAAATTAAGGAAATCTTTGACTATGTACAGACTCAGTGAGCATAGCCTTGCTATTGAGAGAAGCCGCCGTAGGCAGACCTGGCTCTCAAGAGAAAACAGGCTACACTGTCCACAGAATGAGGTGGAAACTGATCTGCACTTCCTAACCTCCTGCCAAATGTATGATAATATTAGAGACACATATTTCCCTCAGATTACAGAGACCCACAAAGAATTTGAAAAGAAATCAAGCTCCCGTATCTATCGGGTGAAATACAAGTGTACCATAACAGCAGCAAGATTTGTGACCTGTTGCCACAAGAAAGGTCAACCAGTGAAGAACAAACACCATTTTGAATACAACCCATATTCATGTTTATTTATTTTCCCTTTTGTACTTTAACTATTTACATAACACTGTACATAGCCATAATATGAAATGTTTCTATTCCCTTGAAACTTGTTAGTATAATGTTTACTTTTTTATTGATTTTTTCACTTTGTTTATTATCTATTTCACTTGCTTTGTTAATGTAAACATATGTTTCCCATGCAAATAGAGTCCTTTGAATTGAATTGAATTGAGTTTCTCGGCATACACATCACTGACAAACTGGAATGATCCACCCACACAGACAGTGTGGTGAAGAAGGCGCAACAGCGCCTCTTCAAGCTCAAGAGTCTGAATAAATTAGTCTTGGCACCTAAAACCCTCACACACTTTTACAGATGCACATGAGCATCCTGTCGGGCTGTATCACCGCCTGGTACGGCAACTGCACCGCCCGCAGGGCTCTCCAGAGGGTGGTGAGGTCTGCCCATCGTATTTCATGGGGCAAACTACCTGCCCTCCAGGACACCTACAGTACCCGATGTCACAGGAAGGCCAAAAAGATCATCAATGACAACAACCACCCAAACAACTCCCTGTTCACCCCGCTTTAATCAAGAAGGCGAGGTCAGTACAGATGCATCAAAGCTGGGACCGAGAGATTGATAAACTGCTTCTATCTCGAGGCCATCAGGCTGTTAAATAGCCATCACTAGCACATTAGAGGCTGCTGCCCTGTATACATAGACTTGAAATCAATGGCCACTTTAATAAGATAGATAGATAGATAGGTACTTTAACGGAACACTAGTTACTTTAAAAATGTTTTCATATTTTGCATTACTCATCTCATACAGTGGGGAGAACAAGTATTTGATACACTGCCGATTTTGCAGGTTTTCCTACTTACAAAGCATGTAGAAGTCTGTAATTTGTATCATAGGTACTCTTCAACTGTGAGTGACGGAATCTAAAACAAAAATCCAGAAAATCACATTGTATGATTTTTAAGTAATTCATTTGCATTTTATTGCATGACATAAGTATTTGATACATCAGAAAAAAAGAACTTAATATTTGGTACAGAAACCTTTGTTTGCAATTACAGAGATCATACGTTTCCTGTAGTTCTTGACCAGGTTTTCACACACTGCAGCATGGATTTTGGCCCACTCCTCCATCCAGATCCTTCAGGTTTCAGGGCTGTCCCTGGGCAATACGGACTTTCAGCTCCCTCCAAAGATTTTCTATTGGGTTCAGGTCTGGAGACTGGCTAGGCCACTCCAGGTCCTTGAGATGCTTCTTACAGAGCCACTCCTTAGTTGCCCTGGCTGTGTGTTTCGGGTCGTTGTCATGCTGGAAGACCCAGCCACGACCCATCTTCAATGCTCTTACTGAGGGAATGAGGTTGTTGGCCAAGATCTTGCGATACATGGCCCCATCCATCCTCCCCTCAATACGGTGCAGTCGTCCTGTCCCCTTTGCAGAAAAGCATCCCCAAAGATTGATGTTTCCACCTCCATGCTTCACGGTTGGGATGGTGTTCTTGGCGTTGTACTCATCCTTCTTCTTCCTCCAAACACGGCGAGTGGAGTTTAGACCAAAAAGCTCTATTTTTGTCTCATCAGACCACATGACCTACTCCCATTCCTCCTCTGGATCATCCAGATGGTCATTGGCAAACTTCAGACGGGCCTGGACATGCGCTGGCTTGAGCAGGGGGACCTTGCGTGCACTGCAGGATTTTATTCCATGACGGCGTAGTGTGTTACTAATGGTTTTCTTTGAGACTGTGGTCCCAGCTCTCTTCAGGTCATTGACCAGGTCCTGCCGTGTAGTTCTGGGCTGATCCCTCACCTTCCTCATGATCATTGATGCCCCATGAGGTGAGATCTTGCATGGTGCCCCAGACCGAGGGAGATTGACCGTCATCTTGAACTTCTTCCATTTTCTAATAATGGTGCCAACAGTTGTTGCCTTCTCACCAAGCTGCTTGCCTATTGTCCTGTAGCCCATCCCAGCCTTGTGCAGGTCTACAATTTTATCCCTGATGTCCTTACACAGCTCTCTGGTCTTGGCCATTGTGGCGAGGTTGGAGTCTGTTTGATTGAGTGTGTGGACAAGTATATTTTATACAGGTAACGAGTTCAAACAGGTACAGTTAATACAGGTAATGAGTGGAGAAAAGGAGGTCTTCTTAAAGAAAAACTAACAGGTCTGTGAGAGCCGGAATTCTTACTGGTTGGTAGGTGATCAAATACTTATGTCATGCAATAAAATGCAAATTAATTATTTAAAAATCATACAATGTGATTTTCTGGATTTTTGTTTTAGATTCCGTCTCTCACAGTTGAAGTGTACCTATGATAAAAATTACAGACCTCTACATGTTTTGTAAGTAGGAAAACCTGCAATATCGGCAGTGTATCAAATACTTGTTCTCCCCACTGTATGTATATAATGTATTATAAACTGGGTGGTTTGACCCCTGAATGCTGATTTGCTGACATCCGTGGTATATCAGACCGTATACCATTCTGACATTGCTCGTCCAAATATTAAGAATACATTCTTAATTCCATTTCTTTACTTTGGTGAGTGTGTATTGTGTGTATTGTTGTATTTGTTAGATATAACTTTTTAAGATATTAATGCTAGAAAAATAAGCATTTAGCTACACCCGCAATAACATCTGCTAACCACGTGTATGTTACCAATAACATTTGATTTGATTTGATTTGAGAGAGAGGAAGAGAGCGGCTTTCACTCCACTCTCTCTCTTCTCTCTATCCCTCCTCTCTCTCTCTTCTCTCTATCCCTCCTCTCTCTCTTCTCTCTATCTCTCCTCTCTCTCTTCTCTCTATCCCTCAACTCTCTCTCTTCTCTCTATCCCTCCTCTCTCTCTTCTCTCTATCCCTCCTCTCTCTCTTCTCTCTATCCCTCCACTCTCTCTCTTCTCTCTATCCCTCCTCTCTCTCTTCTCTCTATCCCTCCTCTCTCTCTTCTCTCTATCACTCCTCTCTCTCTATCTTCTCTCTATCACTCCTCTCTCTTCTCTCTATCCCTCCATTCTCTCTTCTCTCTATCACTCCTCTCTCTCTTCTCTCTATCCCTCCTCTCTCTTCTCTCTATCCCTCCTCTCTCTCTTCTCTCTATCCTTCCACTCTCTCTCTTCTCTATATCCCTCCTCTCTCTCTTCTCTCTATCCCTCCTCTCTCTCTTCTCTCTATCCCTCCACTCTCTCTCTTCTCTCTATCCCTCCTCTCTCTCTTCTCTCTATCCCTCCTCTCTCTCTTCTCTCTATCCCTCCACTCTCTCTCTTCTCTCTATCCCTCCTCTCTCTCTTCTCTCTATCCCTCCTCTCTCTCTTCTCTCTATCCCTCCTCTCTCTCTTCTCTATATCCCTCCACTCTCTCTTCTCCCTATCCCTCCTCTCTCTCTTCTCTATATCCCTCCTCTCTCTCTTCTCTCTATCCCTCCTCTCTCTTCTCTCTATCCCTCCTCTCTCTCTTCTCTCTATCCCTCCACTCTCTCTCTTCTCTCTATCCCTCCTCTCTCTCTTCTCTCTATCACTCCTCTCTCTCTCTCTTCTCTCTTTCACTCCTCTCTCTTCTCTCTATCCCTCCATTCTCTCTTCTCTCTATCACTCCTCTCTCTCTTCTCTCTATCCCTCCTCTCTCTTCTCTCTATCACTCCTCTCTCTCTCTCTTCTCTCTATCACTCCTCTCTCTTCTCTCTATCCCTCCTCTCTCTCTTCTCTCTATCACTCCTCTCTCTCTCTCTTCTCTCTATCACTCCTCTCTCTTCTCTCTATCCCTCCTCTCTCTTCTCTCTATCCCTCCTCTCTCTTCTCTCTATCCCTCCTCTCTCTCTTCTCTCTATCCCTCCTCTCTATTCTCTCTATCCCTCCTCTCTCTCTTCTCTCTATCCCTCCTCTCTATTCTCTCTATCCCTCCTCTCTCTCTTCTCTCTATCACTCCTCTCTCTCTTCTCTCTATCACTCCTCTCTCTCTCTTCTCTCTATCACTCCTCTCTCTTCTCTCTATCACTCCTCTCTCTCTCTCTTCTCTCTATCCCTCCATTCTATCTTCTCTCTATCCCTCCTCTCTCTCTCTTCTCTCTATCCCTCCATTCTATCTTCTCTCTATCCCTCCATTCTATCTTCTCTCTATCCCTCCTCTCTCTTCTCTCTATCACTCCTCTCTCTCTCTCTTCTCTCTATCACTCCTCTCTCTTCTCTCTATCCCTCCATTCTCTCTTCTCTCTATCACTCCTCTCTCTCTCTCTTCTCTCTATCCCTCCTCTCTCTTCTCTCTATCCCTCCTCTCTCTCTTCTCTCTATCCCTCCTCTCTCTCTTCTCTCTATCCCTCCTCTCTCTTCTCTCTATCCCTCCTCTCTCTCTTCTCTCTATCACTCCACTCTCTCTTCTCCCTATCCCTCCTCTCTCTTCTCTCTATCCCTCCTCTCTCTTCTCTCTATCCCTCCTCTCTCTCTCTCTTCTCTCTATCACTCCTCTCTCTTCTCTCTATCCCTCCATTCTCTCTTCTCTCTATCACTCCTCTCTCTCTCTCTTCTCTCTATCCCTCCTCTCTCTCTCTCTTCTCTCTATCACTCCTCTCTCTCTTCTCTCTATCCCTCCTCTCTCTTCTCTCTATCCCTCCTCTCTCTTCTCTCTATCCCTCCATTCTCTCTTCTCTCTATCACTCCTCTCTCTCTCTCTTCTCTCTATCCCTCCTCTCTCTCTTCTCTCTATCCCTCCTCTCTCTTCTCTCTATCCCTCCTCTCTCTTCTCTCTATCCCTCCTCTCTCTCTTCTCTCTATCCCTCCTCTCTCTCTTCTCTCTATCCCTCCTCTCTCTTCTCTCTATCCCTCCTCTCTCTCTTCTCTCTATCCCTCCTCTCTCTTCTCTCTATCCCTCCTCTCTCTCTTCTCTCTATCCCTCCTCTCTCTCTTCTCTCTATCCCTCCTCTCTCTCTTCTCTCTATCCCTTCTCTAACACACAAACCTCTAGTGGAATCAGATACTGTCATACGTTATACATCATCATATCTCTATGAGCGATCAATAATGAAACACACACAGGCAATAGAGGGATCAGTGATAAGAGCGAGGACATAGACTTAGATTTACTAAATAGGCCACCTCTATTTTGTCTCTGGGAGTTGTCCATGTCCAGAGAGTGGAATAAAACCATCTTTACTCACAGATAGAGAGATAAAGGAACTGGATTATTTTCTACAGCCACTGGTGAGCTGCTGGCATTTACAAAGGCCCCAAACACTAGTCACCACATTGAAGGATCAGTTTCATTTTATTGAACTCTCCGACACACAGTAAACCAGGCCTACGGTGTTGTAGTCATCTGATTGGATAGGTTTACCCACAGTCACCCAGTTCACCTAAGTAACTCTTTATGTCAGCTGACACCATCAGTTTTTTCTCTCCAGGAATGAGATCCTTCAGAAAGTATCATTTTCATATAATCAGCGTATTGCAGATGCAGCAACAGATGATATACAGCCGTAGTAGGAACACACGTACCAACCGTCTGAGATTCTCCAGGCTGGCTGCTCTCTGCTGGGTAATTCTATCCCATCCTCTCTAACAAATCATAGCAGCCAATGTGTCTTGTGACAATGGGCAAGCGATTCACTGGAGATAGACCTCTTATCGGGATATTCAATTGGAGAGGACGTAAACACAGAGAGCTGCAGTAGCGGTAGAACAGGCATCTGAAGAGCAGACTAGGTCCATAGCACGGGGAAAAATACCAAATTGAAGTGTCATATGGAAATGAATAAACTGACAACCAGAGCAAATTGGGTTACAGGGAAATACAAAGCGAGAGATTGGAGAAGGCCTATTGGGTGTAAAAACTTGCCGGATGGATTGTAAACAGCCTTTGGGGTTCTTTACCCCACGCTCCATTAGAAGTCACTCAGAATGTGACTTTTTATGACCAAACACAATATGGTGGAAATTGAAATATGTGAGTAGAATATGTGTTAGTGGGGTGTATGATAGAGAGAGAGAGAGAAGGAGAGAGAGAAGTAGAGAGAGGAAGAGAGAGAGAGAGAGAGAGAGAGAGAGAGAAAGAGAGAGAGAGAGAGAGAGAGAGAAAAAGAGAGAGAGAGACAAAGACAGAGACAGAGTGATGGATCGATAGGGAGACACGAATGACGGCAGAAATAAGGGATGTATCTGTAGAAAGTACACCTGTCTGGGGGAGGCGGTGGGAAGCGGGGGAGGCAGGGGGAGGCGTGAGAGGAGCAGAGAGACATGAGAGGCTGAATATTGATGTACTTAATGTATTTTCCATTGGTGACTGATGAATTGTGATTCAGAGTTTCTCTTTGTGCCTGGGATGAACCTACAGTATCTAGGCTGAGGAAGACAGGGGGATGGAAGAATGAATCTATCTAGGCTGATGAAGAGAGGGGGGTGGAAGGATGAGATGGGAAGAAGTTACTGGAAGAGGAGTGGGGGACCTAAAGAGGTAGTAAGGTGGGGTAGAGTACAGGCCTTTGTGTCTTGGTTGAGAATAGGTGGAATGGTTGTATAAGAGAGGTAACCAGGGATGCCAGGGGCTGAGGTACTACAGTCAGTATTACCGGGGGCTGAGGTACTACAGTCAGTATTACCAGGGGCTGAGGTACTACAGTCAGTATTACCAGGGGCTGAGGTACTACAGTCAGTATTACCAGGGGCTGAGGTACTACAGTCAGTATTACCAGGGGCTGAGGTACTACAGTCAGTATTACCAGGGGCTGAGGTATTACAGTCAGTATTACCAGGGGCTGAGGTACTACAGTCAGTATTACCAGGGGCTGAGGTACTACAGTCAGTATTACCAGGGGCTGAGGTCAGTAGTACTACAGTCAGTATTACTGTGTGTGTGTGTGTGTGTTGGCGCATGGGTGTGTGTGTTGGTGTGTGTGTGTGTACGTTGGTGGGTGGGTGTGTGTGTGTATGTTGGTGGGTGGGTGTGTATGTTGGTTGGTGGGTGTGTACGTTGGTGGGTAGGTATCCTACCAACGGGACATTAAAACCGGTAATATCTTATGTTTCATCGAGTCGTGGCTGAACGACGACATGGACAACATTCAACTGGTGGGATATACGCTGCACCGGCTAGATAGAACAGCAGACTCCTTTAAGACCTGCGGTCTATGTATATTTGTAAACAACAGCTGGTGCACGAAATCTAAGGAAGTCTCTAGATTTTGCTTGCCTGAAGTAGAGAATCTCATGATAAGCTGTACACCACACTATCTACCAAGAGAGCTTTCATCTATATTTTTCGTAGCTGTGTATTTACCAACACAATCAGATGCTGGCACTAAGACCACACTCAGTCAGCTGTAGCAATAAGCAAACAGGAAAAAGCCCATCCAGAGGCAGTGCTCCTAGTGGCCGGGGACATTAATGCAGGGAAACTTAAATCACTTTTACCAAATTTCTACCAGCATGTTAAATGTGAAACCAGAGGGAAAAAAAACTCTATACCACCTTTACTCCACACACATAGATGCGTACAAAGCTCTCCCTCACCCTCCATTTGGCACATCTGACCATAATTTCATCCTCTTGATTCCTGCTTACAAGCAAAAACTAAAGCAGGAAGCACCAGTGACTCGGTCAATAAATAAGTGGTCAGATGACAGATACTAGGCTACAGGACTGCTTTGCTAGCACAGACTGAGATTCTTCCGATGGCATTGAGGAGTACACCACATCAAATCACTGGATTCATCAATAAGTGTGTTGTCGACGTCGTCCCCACAGTGACTGTACGTACAGTACATACCCCAACCAGAAACCATGGATTACAGGCAACATCCGCACTGAGCTAAAGGGTAGAGCTGCCTCCTTCAAGGAGCGGGACTCTAACTTATAAGAAATCCCTTACGCCCTCAGGAGAACCATCAAACAGGCAAAGCTCCAATACAGGACTAAGTTGAATCGTACTACACCTGCTCCGACGTTCGTCGGATGTGGCAGGTCCTGTGAACTATTACAGACCAAAAACGGAAGCACAGCCGCGAGCTGCCCAGTGACACGAGCCTACCAGACGACCTAAATCACTTCTATGCTCGCTTCGAGGCAAGCAACACTGAGGCATGCATGAGAGCATCAGCTGTTCCGGAAGACTGTGTGATCACGCTCTCCTTTAAACAGGTCAACATTCACATGGCCGCAGTGCCAAACGGATTACCAGGACGTGTACTTAGAGAATGCGCTGACCAACTGGCAAGTGTCTTCACTGACATTTTTAACATGTCCCAGATTGAGTCTGTAATACCAACATGTTTCAAGAAGACCACCATAGTCCCTGTGCCCATGAACACTAAGGTAACCTGCCTAAATGACTACCGACCCGTAGCACTCACGTCTGTAGCCATGAAGTGATTTGAAAGGCTGGTCTTTGCGCACGTTAACATTATTCTCCCAGAAACCCTAGACCCACTCCAATTTGCATACCGCTCAAACAGATCCACAGATGATGCAATCTCTATTGCACTCCAACCTGCCCTTTCCCACCTGGAAAAAAGGAACACGTACATGAGAATGCTATTCATTGACTACAGCTCAGTGTTCAACCCCACAGTGCCCTAAAGCTCATCACTAAGCTAAGGATCCTGGGTACTAAACACCTACCTCTGCAACTGGATCCTGGACTTCCTGACGGGCCGCCCCTTGGTGGTAAGGGTATGTAACAACACATCTACCACGGTGATCCTCAACCCTGGGGCCCCTCAGGGGTGCGTGCTCAGTCCCCTCCTGTACTCCATGTTCACCCATGACTGCATGGCCAGGCACGACTCCAACTATGACTCATACTATGCAATGCTTTTTGCACTCCAGACTTCTTGTATTTTTATTTTTTTTCACACACACACACAAACCCACCCGCACCCGGAGCAGGTGACATGTTCACTTCATTATGAATGACTATGTTTCTAACCTCACGTAGAGGCTCTTTGACCACTATCTATCTATCTATCTATCTATCTATCTATCTATCTATCTATCTATCTATCTATCTATCTATCTATCTATCTATCTATCTATCTATCTATCTATCTATCTATCTATCTATCTATCTATCTATCTATCTATCTATCTATCTATCTATCTATCTATCTATCTATCTATCTATCTATCTATCTATCGGGATAGCAGTCATCTGTTGGAGGAGGTCATCTGCTATCCCTACAGTCCATCCTCTTCCAACAGATGACTGCTATCCCTACACTCCACCCTCCTCCAACAGATGACTGCTATCCCTACACTTCATCCTCCTCCAACAGATGACTGCTATCCCTATCCTCCTCCAACAGATGACTGCTATCCCTACATTCCATCCTCCCCACTTCATCCCTCTTTTTGTCCACAATCTCCCCTTTCCCTCCCTCTTCAGCCAACACTATGCATAGGTGCAGAGCACTTCTCGTAATCACTAATGATAACATAAACTTTGACCTTTAACCTTTGGTTTGACCCCTAATCTCGGCTGGGCCTCGTAAACACAGCCGGTCCAGCAAAACAATTTTTACTACAGTACGTTTTAACAAGCCCCTCTGTGGTTCTCTGGAAGATAATTTTAATTCTAATCCTAACACTAATTCTAACGTTAACCCTAAACCCACCAGAAATAGCATTTGACCTTGTGGGGACCAACACAATGTTTGTTTATTATAGTTCAAAACGTCCACATGGTCAATAATACTCATACGAACAGTAAAAGACAAACATTTGGACACACCTACTCATTCCAGGGTTTTTCTTTATTTAAACTTCTTTCTACAGACACACAACCTCTTTCACTTTTTATCAGACTGCACAGGTTAGGGCCCGCGCTGTGTTAAAATGCTTTAAAAACAGTTTTCTAAGAATACAGTGGCACTGTGTGTGTTATAGATGACAATAGCACTTCTCCAAACAGCAGAACAGAACAGACTCAATAGGGACATGGACTAGGCCGTGAGGTCTCATCCAAATAGCGACGTTTATGGACAAAAACATTGCAGTGAATATGTGAGAGCTTGTTGAGGTGCTACACTGCTACTCAACAGATATTGAATTGACTCACAGAAAAGGGTGAGAATGAGAATGTTTTTCGAGTGAATGCTACATTAAGTGAAGATTTTCTGGACGGGTTTGGAGAATATTTCCTCAAGGAATTTCTCTTCAAAAGTCCATACTGGAGGGGAGTGAATTTGTGTGTGTGTGTGTTTGTGTTTGTGCGCGTCCATTTGTGTATTCCCTAAAGGAGCGGAGTGGAGAGTAGGATAGGAAGGATTATTCGACTGGTGACTGTTATCCCTCCGCATGAATCCTTCCTAACAAGTCAGACAGAGGGCCCCAAACCAGGAACAGATTTCCCCTGTGTCTGTTTGAGTATGTCTGTGTGTGAGTGTGTGTCTGTTTGTGTGTGTCTATGTGTGTGTGTCTATGTGTGTGTGTCTGTGTGTGTGTCTGTGTGTATGTGTTTGTGTGTGTGTGTTATTGCAGGATGCATAATCTGTGATTAGGTTTGGAACAGAGGGCTTTTTTTTGTGTGTAACTGGGGTCTGTAGTTTCCACGGCGAGGAGATGGGCCTCATTAACCAGTCTTTGATGTCGAGTGTTGTTTCTGTTTTTGTTTTTCAGTTTGTTCAATCTCTAGTTCATTTTTTTGTTCCATTCTTTCATATGAAATATCCCACCCATCCTCTCTCTCCCAGCACCCAGAGCCCCCTCACCCTCTCACCCAGAGCCCCCTCACCCTCTCTCCCAGAGCCCCCTCACCCTCTCTCCCAGAGCCCCCTCACCCTCTCTCCCAGAGCCCCCTCACCCTCTCTCCCAGAGCCCCCTCACCCTCTCTCCCAGAGCCCCCTCACCCTCTCTCCCAGAGCCCCCTCACCCTCTCTCCCAGAGCCCCCTCACCCTCTCTCCCAGAGCCCCCTCACCCTCTCTCCCAGAGCCCCCTCACCCTCTCTCCCAGAGCGCCTCGTGTTTCATTAGGAAGTCATTAACTTCCATTTTACACCCCTGTGAAGGATTTCTGAGCTAATATGTTTTGTCGTGTCGATACACTTGTAGAGATGTACATTATAGAGATGTAGACATTGTAGAGACATTGAAGAGATGTAAAACACCTTCTTAGGCCTCCCCCTATCTGAGATATCTACTGCAGCCCTCATCCTCCACATACAACACTCGTTCTGCCAGTCACATTCTGTTAAAGGTCCCCAAAGCACACACATCCCTGGGTCGCTCCTCTTTTCAGTTCGCTGCAGCTAGCGACTGGAACGAGCTGCAACAAACACTCAAACTGGACAGTTTTATCTCAATCTCTTCATTCAAAGACTCAATCATGGACACTCTTACTGACAGTTGTGGCTGCTTTCCGTGATGTATTGTTGTCTCTACCTTCTTGCCCTTTGTGCTGTTGTCTGTGCCCAATAATGTTTGTACCATGTTTTGTGCTGCTACCTTGTTGTGTTGCTGGCATGTTGTGTTGCTACCATGCTGTGTTGTCATGTGTTACTGCCATGCTATGTTGATGCCTTAGGTATCTCTTTAGGTAGTGTTGTTTTGTCTCTCTTGTCGTGATGTGTGTTTTTGTATTTTATTTATTTGTATTTATTTGTAAATTTTAATCCCAGCCCCCGTCCCCGCAGGAGGCCTTTTGGTAGGCCGTCATTATAAATAAGAATGTGTTCTTAACTGACTACGTAAGTTAGGTCAAAGAATTACTTGCAATATTGCACGTGATATGATGTAACAACTGTACATGAGTATGTATATACAGACCTGCCACTACTATGGCTGTCCCTGTACACTCTGACCACTAGGCTACCTGCCGCGTTCACACAACACTCTTTGTATTGATAATGTTTGTCTAGTATTACTTATGTAGCCAATAGGGCGATGCTTTGACGGAAGGATATAATTCAAAACAGATGAGTCATGGAAGGTGAGATTACAGCATGACACTTAGCTTAAGCCATGGTGTTAGTTCTGGGAGCCAACTAAAGTCTTCAGGTCTCAGACAAGGTTACTCATCATGCAAGCAGTTCACTGAACCATCTCCCCTCTCCCTCTCTCTGGCAGCATTCAGATAACACCTCATTCTGTTTTGTTTCCATCCATGACTCTTTCTTCGCTAAGTTTGTATCACTTCAGGATCCCAATTGGCTCAAAGACGTGTGCAGAATCAACCAAAACGATAGAATGAGCTGCACTCATATCTCTTCAGTCCTTTAAAACAATCAGACTAGACTAGACGCTTCCTGACACTCCCTCCCTCTCTCTGTGACTATTTAAATAAGGGTTGTTCTCTAATAACAGTCAATCAGACTAGACTAGACGCTTCCTGACACTCTCTCTGTGACTATTTAAATAAGGGTATTTCTCTAATAACAGTCACCCTTATTATCGCTGATAATCCTCTCACATATTTAATGTAGTGAGAGATGGAGCTGAACAGACTCTTTTAGCACACTCCTCTCCACTCCTCTCCTCTCCTCTCCTCCATTGTTCCTTTCACTGGTCTGAAAAGACAGAATTAGCCTTGCCTTGTAGCTACAGAAAGTGCTGCTTGTCCCTTTCACTCTCTACACAGTCAAATACCCTGCTTTACACTGATACCCAGGCCATTCATATGAGGTTACTTCACATCTGAGCTCAGCTACATGGGGTTAGATGAGGACTAGAGGAAAGAGGTATCCTAGTCCCGATCGAATCCCCGAGCCGACAAGGTGAGAACCTGTCGATGTGTCCTTGTTTTTAATTGACTTGCCTAGTTAAAAAAAGTTTAAATAAAACTTAAATAAATAAAAAGAGAGCTGAACTCATTTACCGTGAAGACAGAACACAATGGGATAGTATGGGGCAATCAGAGAATGTATATAGATAGATAGATAGATAGATAGATAGATAGATAGATAGATAGATAGATAGATAGATAGATAGATAGATAGATAGATAGATAGATAGATAGATAGATAGATATATAGATAGATAGATAGATAGATAGATAGATAGATAGATAGATAGATAGATAGATAGATAGATAGATAGATAGATAGATACTTTATTGATCCCTGAGGGCGAAATTTCTTTGTCAAGCAGCTACAGCAACAAAACACAGGGCAGGTGCAAAATGCCACAACGAAAGTACACAAAAGACAGATACATGATACATTGTATAGAAATACAAGATATCTGGAGTGCAAAAAAAAAGCTATAAAAAGACATTGCATAGTATGGGTGGTTGGCTGAATATGTACACTATACATTGGTGGACGTTGGATGGTTAACTATACTATACAGGTCGATGGCAGAGAAATACTTCAGTAGCTAAAATTAACAGATAAGTGAATACTTGCATGGTTACATAAACTGTACAGGTAAATGACAGGAAGAGATACTTAAATAGCTAGGGTGGGTGACGTTGTCCATGGTGGCCAGCAGTTTGGCCAGGATCCGTCTCTCCGGCACCTCCTCTAGAGTGTCAAGGCTCATCCCCAGGACAGAGCTAGCCTTCCTGAGTGGGATAGATAGATAGATAGATAGGTAGGTAGGTAGGTAGGTAGGTAGGTAGGTAGGTAGGTAGGTAGGTAGGTAGGTAGGTAGGTAGGTAGGTAGGTAGGTAGGTAGGTAGGTAGGTAGGTAGGTAGGTAGGTAGGTAGGTAGGTAGGTAGGTAGGTAGGTCGGTCGGTCGGTCGGTCGGTCGGTCGGTCGGTCGGTCGGTCGGTCGGTCGGTCGGTCGGTCGGTCGGTCGGTCGGTCGGTCGGTCGGTCGGTCGGTCGATCGATCGATCGATCGATCGATCGATCGATCGATCGATCGATCGATCGATAGATAGATAGATAGATAGATAGATAGATAGATAATGGTCATAGAGCCTCTAACTACGTGAGGTTAGAAACACAGTCATTCATAATGAATTGAGCATTTGTGTGTGCGTGTGACTGTGAGTTCTCTGGTGAGAGCATCTGTGTCTCCACCCTTAAGAGCCACGCAGACACACAATTCCTGTGTGTGTGTGTTGTGTGTGTGCAGATGTGGCTCCTCCCTGTAGAGCACTGCAGCCGGTGTTCCCGGGTTTGAGTGAAAGCAGGTATCTCCCTGGATGCACAAAACTTAAGGCCTCCAACTGTGGGGCCTGACAGCTCTTTTCATGTCCCGTTTCGGCTGGTGACATCAGAGCAGGAGGTACACACACACACACACACATACACACACACATACACACACACACACACACACACACACACAAACACACTTAACACAGTCGGTGAATGAATGAACGGTGGCTGCATTGACACATCTGAGAGATAGCAGAGGAAAGGTGCTCTCTGTCTGTCTGTCTGTCTGTCTGTCTGTCTGTCTGTCTGTCTGTCTGTCTGTCTGTCTGTCTGTCTGTCTGTCTGTCTGTCTGTCTGTCTGTCTGTCTGTCTGTCTGTCTATCTGTCTGTCTGTCTGTCTGTCTGTCTGTCTCTCTCTCTCTCTCTCTCTCTCTCTCTCGCTGTCTGTCTCTCGCTGTCTGTCTCTCGCTGTCTGTCTCTCACTGACACCTCTCTCTATACATGCCATGCTTCTTCTATGATACAACCCACAATCAAATACGATTACTGTATTCCCACTGCCCAGGGCAGCAGCTGCCTTGCACACACAACCACACAACCACACACCCACACACCCTCATAGCTGTGAGAGTGACACAGGTAGATAGTGAGACCAGGTACACAAACACACACGCCCACACGCACACACCATGCACACACAACGCACACACAACAGCTGGTGAAGCTTACCTAAGAGTGTTCTGAGACCCTGTATCTCACCAGATGGCTGCTCTGTTTTCACACTGCAGCACTCCAAAACTTTCTGACTAGAAAGAGGGAGAGAACCAATTACAAAAAATGATGGCAGTTAATGTATAAAAACAAACACACATTTTAACTGCACAGAAAATGTTATCTGTGATCGTCAATGGATTTAAAAAAAAATCCTTAGTTCCCTAGAAGTGTGTGTTTGTTTCTAAGACAGTGTGTGTGTGTGTGTGTGTTTGTGTGTTTGTGTGTGTGTGTGTGTGTGTGTGTGTGTGTGTGCATGTGTGAGTGTGTGTGTGTGTGAGCGTGCATACAATAGTGTGTTTGAGAGAAAGCTTAATAGCAGGATAGCAATGCTACAGTATGTTTTATCACTTATCCAATTACGTCTGATAGCAAAACCAATCTAGAACTCCATTAAAACAAGAGACCCCACTGCTCAAGGTTAAACTATAGCAAATTACATTACCCCTATGCCTCTCCACTCCACTTGTCCCTGCTCAGCCATGTCTCCATGGAAATGAACATGACAACCAAACATACTGCTCAACTTGATGAGATGGGACAGAGCACTATTATACTCCCTTATTTCTCTCAAAGTTTTTTCCTTCATTTCAATTTAATCAAAACTTGAAACCAAAAAATGAGTCAGTTCAAAACAGATGTCGTGTGTTGATTTAATTTTAGTGAAGTCGTTTTGTGTCCCCCTCCAAACGAGATGTGCATAGATAGAGGAACACAATGCATAACAATTTGATAAAGGATAACTCTGAAAGTACAACATGACCAGCAGGCCCTGTTGTCACACTGTGAAACTCAACCAAACATGATGAGAAATGACTCTGCAAGTTTAATATGGATCCTTCATTATTACCAAACCAATAAGCCCGTATGCGTAAGGTTAGGTTGTAATTTGATCCAGATGAAAAAAAATAAAAAAATCTCATCCCTCCCCAAAATCTCTTAACCGATCGCTATAAGAAACGGAGGTATCGTTGTTCCTCTCAGTATGAGCAGGGATTTTAAATGTTCCCCTTGTTGGTCCAGACATGGTTGAGATAAGCTACACTTTCAAAACCTGGTTTTTCAATGGAAAGCTTAGGTGACGACCGAACACCTAATACACTCACGATACAACGACAATCTCCACTGTGTCTAAGGCCAGTCAGAAGTCGCTGTCTACTTGAAGTCTCTTCACTTGTTATTTTTCACATCTTTTACAGGCACAAATCCCAACTCTTTCTCCCCCCCTCTTTCTTTAAAATCTGACCCTTTCTTTTTTAAAAGTTGTTTGAAGTTACAGATCCTCTCTTCCTCTTCTCTCCACTGTGAGGGAATTAGTGTCATTTCCTTTTCATGTCTTCATCCCTCCTGCCAGAGGAGTCCTTACCTGAGGGAGGAAGAGAGAGGGAGAGAGAGGGAGCAGGACAGAGAGCTGCCCCACGACAGAGCTGACTCTCCTTCTCTCTCCCTCACACTGTTGCTCTCTCACTGGGAAACTCTGCTTAATCTCTCTGTTTTCAAGACAGAAAGTACTACAGAGAGAAAAAAAGAGGTAAAACCAAGTAAGAAAGATGAGAGTGGATGATTAAGAAGGAATAATAAGTAAGAGGGCTAAGGACTATGAGAGGGAGAGAAGAACGAGAGCTAAGGACTACGAGAGGGAGAGAAGATAGCTAAGGACTACGAGAGGGAGAGAAGATAGAGAGCTAAGGACTACGAGAGGGAGAGAAGATAGAGAGCTAAGGACTACGAGAGGTAGAGAAGATAGAGAGCTAAGGACTACGAGAGGTAGAGAAGATAGAGAGCTAAGGACTACGAGAGGGAGAGAAGATAGAGAGCTAAGGACTACGAGAGGGAGAGAAGATAGAAAGCTAAGGACTACGAGAGGGAGAGAAGATAGAGAGCTAAGGACTACTAGAGGTAGAGAAGATAGAGAGCTAAGGACTACGAGAGGGAGATAAGATAGAGAGCTAAGGACTACGAGAGGTAGAGAAGATAGAGAGCTAAGGACTACGAGAGGGAGAGAAGATAGAGAGCTAAGGACTACGAGAGGGAGATAAAACCCCACGACATTTCAACAAAAAAGTTATATGTGATGATGTTGAATCAATGTGGAAAAGTTATTGGATTTGCAAAAAGTCATCACCATAAGGGAATTTCGTAATTTTTTAGTAACTTTTAACCTAAATTCAATATCATGGTGACATTTTCGATGATTTCACGTTGAATTTACATTACATCCAAATGTAAATAAAAAATAGACATTGAACTGATGTCTGTGCCCAGTGGGAATCCCCTGTCACATATTGTATACAAAAAATTAGGGGTTCAACAAGGGTTCTTCTAAGAACCTTACGGTTCTTGGCACTGAAAATTGCCCCCAAAAGGTTATTTCAAGAACCCAAAAGAGGTGGGGTTCATTGAGGAACCTCCTTAGTTGGTGGGGGTTCTTGCTGGAACCTAACTGCCCAACTGAAACATTTGGATTTGAATTTGAAAGGACAGCAGGTGCAGGCACTTAACTGAAACATTTTAATATCTCCTCAATTTAAGGTAAGGTTTGTCCCTGATATTGTTTTATGACGATACCATCTAGCTTTTCATATTTGTGCAAATATTTCTAAAACAGAAAATGGACACAATTCAATGGATATCAATCAACAAAGAGGTTGATATGTACTGTATGCTATAAGACTATGTTGAAGGCTGGCTGCATTAGGTGCAGATGACTGAACTGCTCACTTTTGTGTCTGTGTCTGCAGGTATACAGACGAGGAGGCATACAATGGTATGTCAATTGGTATTGGTATGTTATGCAGATCACGTGTACCATCCTCCTCCCTTAACTCTTCAATGAAAATCCCATAGGCCTCTACATTATGGGCAAGGTACGTGTATGAAAACCATTACCAAAACCAAGGTATAAATACTGTCATGTGCATATTTGTTAACCATCTATGTAATTAAAACATTTTGGATTCACAAACTTCACCCTCACTACACCTCTGAATATAACAGGAAACCTGTTTGATAACCATGCAATGCAAATTAATTCTGGCTATTGATACGGAGAACATCAACACATTAACATCAACACGCCAGAGGATACTCCAGGAACCTTTTCTTTTTGGAGTGTAGAGTAGAAAAGAGAGAGGAGAGAAGAGAGAGAGGAGAGAAGAAGAGTAGAAGCATGTCTCTATGACAGACAGATACAGCTTGTTGTCATTCATTCTCTATGACAGACAGATACAGCTTGTTGTCATTCATTCTCTATGACAGACAGATACAGCTTGTTGTCATTCATTCTCTATGACAGACAGATACAGCTTGTTGTCATTCATTCTCTATGACAGACAGATACATATTGTTGTCATTCATTCTCTATGACAGACATATACAGCTTGTTGTCATTCATTCTCTATGACAGACAGATACAGCTTGTTGTCATTCATTCTCTATGACAGACAGATACAAGAGTGTGGAGCTTGCTACCCTGTCAGTAATTGTGGTTCAGTCATAGAGGTAAATGCCACATGTGGCAATGTCTCGCCATAATGACCAGGGGAGAACATGACACACACACACACACACATGGATCCAAACGCACAAACACATGGATTCACACAAACACACATGGACTCACGTACACGCATGGACTAAATTATCTCTCTCTCTCTCTCTCTCACACACACACACACACACACACACACACACACACACACACACACACACACACACACACACATACATGCACACACACACACACACACACACATACACGCACACACACACACACAAACACACACACATGCGTATTTACGCACCATCAAACCCTTTCAGTGGTATCAGTGGTATGACAGACTAGTGTTTGCCTGACAACACATCTGATGATCATACGATGTGAAAGAACACTTCCTGTATTTATGTTTTTTCTCTGCGTGGTTGGCAGGAAGTCTGTTCTCTGTCATCACTGACCTGTGCTGTTTTCACTTCTCCAGCCATTGAACGCTTGTTTTCCCCTCTCCATTCCCCTCTCTCCTCCCCTTCTCCCCATCCTCCCTCTCTCCTTCTGGTTATGAAAATGCCAGATTGACTCAGGAGGGATGCGCTGAGGTTGAATTGACCCAGCGGGGAGATGCAGAGCTGGATACTAGCTGTACGTCACAGATGTAGGAACACAGCTCTCACATTATTCTTCCCTTCACCCAGCAGAGAATGAAATGTACTGTGAGTTCCTCTGCTTAGGGCTGCCACCTCCATTGAGCACACAGGAACAAAGGGTAAGAGCCTGATTTTAATCACCAACACCTGCCTATAAATACTGTAGCTAACATGACCGGAGTCATTTCGTGCTCAGGTTATTCATTGCCTCCTTTTGGAGAATAACTGTGTTGGAAGCATCATGGTGGATGGCTTTAGGGAATATTGTTCTGCCTGTCCAGTTCTTTTACATCAATGAGGTGAAGGAAAGGAGCTGGGGAGAGGATACTGTGTGTGTGAGTGTGAGTGTGAGTGTGAGTAAGAGTGTGAGTGTGAGTCTGAGTGTGTGTGTGTGTGAGCGTGAGCGAGCATGCGTCAGTGCTCTCCAGTGGCCACTCACCTTTCCCAGTGAGACATAGTTTGTTGGTGATTAAAGTCCCCGGCCACTGGGAGCGCCGCCTCTGGATGAGAATTTTCCTGCTTGCTTATTTTCCTTCTTGCTTATGGCCGTATTCAGCTCATTGAGAGCGGTTTTAGTACCAGCATCGGTGTGTGGTGGTGCAGAATATAGACTGAAACTAAAAATATAGATGAAAACTATCTTGGTAAATAGTGTGGTCTACGACTTATCAAGAGATACTCTACCTCAGGCGAGCAAAACCTCAAGACTTCCTTAGATTTCGTGCATCAGCTGTTGTTTACAAATATACATAGACCACTAAAAAACCTGCCGCCGAAAAAGCTTAAAACCCACCAGCTGTATGTTATTCATGTCGGTAAAACAGAAGATAATACAGTTTTTAATATCCCGTTGGTAGGACATTCGTGATCCTACCTCGTCTAGTCCTTAAAGGGCACCCCAACCCCAATATCTCTGTCTCTTTCTCCTGAGAAACACGTACTACTCTCACCTATATCCTACCTTATTACTGTCTCCCAAACATCCTAACTTACAACTGTCTCCCCTATATCCTAACTTACTACTGTCTCCCCTACATCCTAACTTACTGTCTCCCCTATATACTAACTTACTACTGTCTCCCTTATATCATAACTTACTACTGTCTCCCCTATATCCTAAATTACAACGGTCTCCCCTATATCCTAACTTACTACGGTCTCCCCTATATCCTAACTTACTACAGTCTCCCCTATATCCTAACTTACTACGGTCTCCCCTATATCCTAACTTACAACTGTCTCCCCTATATCCTAACTTACTACTGTCTCCCCTATATCCTAACTTACTGTCTCCCTTATATCCTAACTTACTACTGGCTCCCCTATATCCTACCTTACTGTCTCCCCTATATCCTAACTTACTACGGTCTCCCCTATATCCTAACTTACAACTGTCTCCCCTATATCCTAACTTACTACTGTCTCCCTTATATCATAACTTACTACTGTCTCCCCTATATCCTAACTTACTACTGTCTCCCCTATATCCTACCTTACTGTCTCCCTTATATCCTAACTTACTACTGGCTCCCCTATATCCTACCTTACTGTCTCCCCTATATCCTAACTTACTACTGTCTCCCTTATATCATAACTTACTACTGTCTCCCCTATATCCTAACTTACTACTGTCTCCCTATATCCTAACTTACTACGGTCTCCCCTATATCCTAACTTACTACGGTCTCCCCTATATCCTAACTTACTACTGTCTCCCCTATATCCTAACTTACTACGGTCTCCCTATATCCTAACTTACAACTGTCTCCCCTATATCCTCACTTACTACGGTCTCCCTATATCCTAACTTACTACGGTCTCCCTATATCCTAACTTACAACTGTCTCCCCTATATCCTCACTTACTACGGTCTCCCTATATCCTAACTTACTACTGTCTCCCTATATCCTAACTTACTACGGTCTCCCCTATATCCTAACTTACTACGGTCTCCCCTATATCCTAACTTACTACTGTCTCCCCTATATCCTAACTTACTACGGTCTCCCTATATCCTAACTTACTACTGTCTCCCCTATATCCTAACTTACTACTTTCTCCCCTATATCCTAACTTACTACGGTCTCCCCTATATCCTACCTTACTACGGTCTCCCCTATATCCTAACTTACTACTGTCTCCCCTATATACTACCTTATTACTGTCTCCCCTATTTACGACCTTATTACTGCCAGCCCTATATTCTACCTTACTACTGTCTCCCCTACAGTCGTATGAAAAAGTTTGGGCACCCCTCTGAGGCTGCATAATAATTTACTCTGTCGTCACAGAAAATGATCACAGTGGCATGCCATTCATTTTCTAATAAAAGCTGAGTACTGGGGTAAGATTTTTAGTGTAGCAATATTAAGTTGTATGAAATTAAATCAGATGTGAAAAATAGGCAATGCAAAAATTTGGGCACCCTTTTCATTCTGTTGATTTGAATACCTGTAACTACTTAGCACTGATTAATTGGAACACACTATTGGTTTGGTGAGCTCATTAAGCCTTGAACTTCATAGACAAGTGCATCCAATCATGAGAAAAGGTATTTAAGGTGGCCAATTGCAAGTTGTTGTTCTCTTTGACTCTCCTCTGAAGAGTGGCAACATGGGGGCCTCAAAACAACTCTCAAATGACCTGAAAACAAAGATTGTTCAACATTATGGTTTAGGGGAAGGCTACATAAAGCTATCGCATAGATGTAAGCTGTCAGTGTCCACTGTGAGGAACATAGTGAGGAAATGGAAGACCACAGGCACAGTTCTTGTTAAGGCCAGAAGTGGCAGGCCAAGTAAAATATCGGAGAGGCAAAGGCGAAGGATGGTGAGAACGGTCAAAAACAGCCCACAGACCACCTCAAAGACCTACAACATCATCTTGCTGCAGATGGTGTCACTGTGCATGTTCAACAATTCAGCGCACTTTGCACAAGGAGAAGCTGTACGGGAGAGTGATGCGGAAGAAGCCTTTTCTACACACATGCCACAAACAGAGTCGCTTGTGGTATGCAAACGCACATTTGGACTTGCCAGCTTAATTTTGGAATAAGATGCTGTGGACTGATGAAACAAAGATTGAGTTATTTGGTCATAACAAGGGGCGTTATGCATGGTAGCAAAAGAACACAGCATTCCAAGAAAAACACTTGCTACCCACAGTAAAATTTGCTGTGGGGCTGTGTGGCCAGTGCCGGTACTGGGAATCTTGTTAAAGATGAGGGTCACATGGATTCCACTCAATATCAGCAGATTCTTGGTAATAATGTTGAAGAATCAGTCACAAAGTTGAAGTTACACTGCTCAAAATCTACCCAGGCATTTATGCAGAGGAACAAGTACAATGTTCTGGAATGGCCATCCCAGTCCCCAGACCTGAATGTCATTGAGAATCTGTGGGATGATTTGAAGCGGGCTGTGCATGCTCGGCAACTATCAAACCTAACTGAACTGGAGATGTTTTGTAAGGAGGAATGGTCCAAAATACCTTCATCCAGAATCCAGACACTCATTAGAGGCTATAGGAAGCGTCTTATTTTAGCAAAAGGAGGCTCTACTAAATATTGATGTGATTTTTCTGTTGGGGTGCCCAAATTTATGCACCTGTCTAATTTCGTTTTGATGCATATTGCACATTTTCTGTTAATCCAATAAACCTCATTTCACTACTGAAATATTACTGTGTCCATCAGTTATTTGATAGATCAAAATGAAATTGCTGATCCAAACACCCAATTATTTATAAATGGAAATCATGGAAATTGTCAGGGGTGCCCAAACTTTTTCATACGACTGTATATATATATATATATAGCGGGTGAAATAAGTATTGAACACGTCACCATTTTTCTCAGTAAATATATTTCCAAAGGTGCTATTGACATGACATTTTCACCAGATGTTGGTAACAACCCAAGTAATCCATACATACAAAGAAACCAAAACAAATAAATTCAGAAATTAAGTTATATGTAATAATGTGAAATGACACAGGGAAAAAGTATTGAACACATGAAGAAAGGGAGGTTCAAAAAGGCATGGAAAGCCAAGACAACAGCTGAAAACTATCAGTAATTAAAAAGCAATCCAGCCCCCTGTCAGTGCAAATTAATATCAGCTGGTCCAGTCCCAACTGATGGCCTACAAAAAGGTCTCATTGCCAAGGTGTCACATAAGACACATCTCATGATGGGTAAAAGCAAAGAGCTGTCTCAAGACATTCGCAACCTAATTGTTGCAAAACATAATGATGGCATTGGTTATAGGCGCATTTCTAAGCTTCTGAATGTTCCAGTGAGCACTGTTGGGGCCATAACACGGAAGTGGAAAGACAATCATTTCACCATAAATTTGCCTCTAAGCCTTCTAAGTTTTGAATCCGGCGTCGCTGGTTTGAATAACCGAGCCGACAAGGTGAAAAACTTGTAGATGTGTCCTTGAGCAAGGCACTTAACCCTAATTTGCTCCAGGGGCTGACCCTGTAGGTAGGCTGTCATTGAAAATAAGTATTTTGTCTTAACTGACTTGCCTAGTTAAATAAAGGTTAAATAAAATAAAAAACACAAGAAAATAAATTAAAAGTCTTATGGACTGTTAGCTGATCTTAGATCTGTGTCTTCCAGCAGTTTGTACCTGCAGAGATTTGTGATGTGTCGCTGTCTGGTACAACACAACAAGCTAACCTAAAAAATCACTCTCTAAGCAGCATGTTGTTCAGTCTGATGACAGTTACTCTCAACAATAAAAACTGACATGAAAGTCTATGCATCAGCATAACCCTGACATGTGTCTGTGTGTGTAAATTGAAGGTGTAACTGTGTGTATGTTAATTCCCCACTGTTTTTTAATTAAAGCCAGTGGCATACCTTGTTCCCTTTACCTTGCAGTTTTTGGAGGTTTAATAGTAGGGGTCAGTCAGCTCCCGGCAAACTGCCCCACTTACAACACTCCTCTGTAAACCCAAACATCAGCAGTAGTGAATTAAAGACCCACAAAGACCAGAACAATAACAACACTATAACCCTGTAAGCAGGAGGGAAAGACAAGGCCACACTCCATTGCTATCAACCATGTAAATATTAGTCATATATATATATATTTTTTTTTATCACCAGCTGCAATGCATTGAGAGATGTGAGAGTTATATGAATGGTGTGATTGAACGGACACCTTTGTATGTGTGTGTGTGTGTGTGTGTGTGTGTGTTTATGTGCGTGCGCGTGCATGTGTGTTTGGTAAGGTGTCTCAGTGATGGGGGTGAGTGGCTGGGTGAATGAGGGTACATGACTGACAGGCAGTGGTTCACCTTGTTGCCATGCCAACCACATAATTGACATATCAATGGCGAGAGGGTGGGCGGTTGCGGGGCGAGATATTACTGGTAGGGTCAGGGTTGGCCAATGCGGGCAATCACTCTGGCTGTGTGTATCTGTGTGTGTGTGCGTGTGCGTGTGTGTGTATGTGTGTGTGTGTGTGTGTGTGTGGACGGTTGGGCAAACACATTTCCCCCTATGATGATATCAATGTAGCTGACAGATTTCTGCTGTTATTGAACCTTTTAATTCTACTTTTTTCTGTAATAAAAAAGAGAAAACATCTCTACTGTCTCAAATGTGAAATATGTGTTAGGAGGATTACCAGGACTGATTACCAGGACTGATTACCAGGACTGATTACCAGGACTGATTACCAGGACTGATTAAAAGGACTGATTAAAAGGACTGATTACCAGGACTGATTAAAAGGAATGATTACCAGGACTGATTACCAGGACTGATTACCAGGACTGATTACCAGGACTGATTAAAAGGACTGATTAAAAGGACTGATTACCAGGACTGATTAAAAGGACTGATTTAAAGGACTGATTAAAAGGACTGATTACCAGGACTGATTAAAAGGACTGATTAAAAGGACTGATTAAAATGACTGATTACCAGGACTGATTAAAAGGACTGATTAAAAGGACTGATTAAAAGGACTGATTAAAAAGACTAATTAAAAGGACTGATTACCAGGACTGATTAAAATGACTGATTACCAGGACTGATTAAAAGGACTGATTACCAGGACTGATTAAAATGACTGATTAAAAGGACTGATTACCAGGACTGAATAAAAGGACTGATTACCAGGACTGATTAAAATGACTGATTAACAGGACTGATTACCAGGACTGATTAAAAGGACTGATTACCAGGACTGATTACCAGGACTGATTAAAAGGACTGATTACCAGGACTGATTAAAATGACTGATTAAAAGGACTGATTACCAGGACTGAATAAAAGGACTGATTACCAGGACTGATTAAAATGACTGATTAACAGGACTGATTACCAGGACTGATTAAAAGGACTGATTACCAGGACTGATTAAAAGGACTGATTACCAGGACTGATTACATAGACTGATTAAAAGGACTGATTAAAATAGCTGATTAAAAGGACTGATTAAAAGGACTGATTACCAGGACTGATTAAAAGGACTGATTACCAGGACTGATTAAAAGGACTGATTACCAGGACTGATTAAAAGGACTGATTAAAAGGACTGATTTCCAGGACTGATTAAAAGGACTGATTACCAGGACTGAATAAAAGGACTGATTACCAGGACTGATTAAAATGACTGATTACCAGGACTGATTACCAGGACTGATTAAAATGACTGATTACCAGGACTGATTACATGGACTGATTAAAATGTCTGATTACAAGATCTGATTACCAGGACTGATTATAATAACTGATTACCAGGACTGATTACAATGACTGATTACAAGGACTAATTACCAGGACTGATTACCAGTTCTGATTACAAGGACTGATTACCAGGACTCATTAAAATGACTGATTAACATGACTGATTACAAGTAGTAATTACCAGGTGTAAATACCAGTGTGTGTCTGTTTTAGTGTGTGTCTGTTTTTGGCTGTGTGTGTTAGTGTGTCTGTGCACCTGTGTGTTAGTGTGTGTTAGCGTGTGTCTGTGCGTTAGTATATCTGTGTGTGTTAGTGTGTGCCTGTGTGTGCTAGTGTGTGTTAGGGTGTGTTAGTGTGTGTCTGTGTGTGTGTTAGTGTGTCTGTGCAGCTGTGTGTTAGTGTGTGTTTGTATGTGTGTTAGTGTGTGTTAGTGTGTGTCTGTGTGTGGTAGTATGGGTCTCTGTGTGTTAGTGTCTGTCTGTGTGTGTTAGTGTGTGTCTGTGTGAGTCAGTGTGTGTCTGTGTGTGTCTGTGTGTGTTAGTGTGTTTGTCAGTGTGTGTTAGTGTGTGTTAGTGTGTGTCTGTTTTTGGCTGTGTGTGTTAGTGTGTGTCTGTGTGTGTCTGTGTGTGTCTGTGTGTGTTAGTGTGTGTCTGTGTGTGTCAGTGTGTGTCTGTGTGTGTATGTGTGTGTCTGTGTGTGTTAGTGTGTGTCTGTGTGGTTCTGTGTGTGTTAGTGTGTGTCACACATCCACACCCACCCGCACCCGCACACACAGACACACACATACACCCCCACGGACACACATGCACACACTACCACACATTTGCACAAAATACTTATTCACATGATCTACCCCTAATCTATGCTGACAGCACAGCCAAACTAATATGCACCTGCAGTCAATCTCATTCACACACACCTTAATTTACCTTCTACCAGATACAGTGGAAAAGCAGATCCATAATTTATTAGGCCTGATAACCACCTGTATGTCTGTATATGGAGATGTTATCCTAATAACCACCTGTCTGTCTGTATATGGAGATGTTATCCTAGTAACCACCTGTCTGTCTGTATATGGAGATGTTATCCTAATAACCACCTGTCTGTCTGTATATGGAGATGTTATCCTAATAACCACCTGTCTGTCTGTATATGGAGATGTTATCCTAATAACCACCTGTCTGTCTGTATATGGAGATGTTATCCTAATAACCACCTGTCTGTCTGTATATGGAGATGTTATCCTAATAACCACCTGTCTGTCTGTATATGGAGATGTTATCCTAATAACCACCTGTCTGTCTGTATATGGAGATGTTATCCTAATAACCACCTGTCTGTCTGTGAATTGAGACGTTATCCTAATAACCACCTGTCTGTCTGTGAATTGAGATGTTATCCTGATAACCACCTGTCTCTCTGTCTATCTGTATTTCTTTGTGTCTGTCTGTCTATCTGTCTTTCTTTGTGTCTGTCTGTCTGTCTGTCTGTCTGTCTGTCTGTCTGTCTGTCTGTCTGTCTGTCTGTCTGTCTGTCTGTCTGTCTGTCTGTCTGTGTGTCTGTCTGTCTGTCTGTCTGTCTGTCTGTCGGTCTTTCTTTGTGTCTGTCTGTCTGTCTGTCTGTGTAGTTGTTAACCTGGTGAAATGATAGTCAATTAAAAAACAATGTTTTCACTGAGACTTTGAGTGGAAGAGAGAATTAATAGTAAATGAGCATTATAGAACAAGGTTTTCCAGCCAGCTGGACATCAAGTCAGTCATCAGGTATAATTACCCTTCCATTATTAACATCATCCAGTCAGTCATCAGGTATAATTACCCTTCCATTATTAACATCATCCAGTCAGTCATCAGGTATAATTACCCTTCCATTATTAACATCATCCAGTCAGTCATCAGGTATAATTACCCTTCCATTATTAATATCATCCAGTCAGTCATCAGGTATAATTACCCTTCCATTATTAATATCATCCAGTCAGTCATCAGGTATAATTACCCTTAATTTATTAATATCATCCAGTCAGTCATCAGGTATAATTACCCTTCCATTATTAATATCATCCAGTCAGTCATCAGGTATAATTACCCTTAATTTATTCATATCATCCAGTCAGTCATCAGGTATAATTACCCTGCCATTATTAATATCATCCAGTCAGTCATCAGGTATAATTACCCTTCCAATATTAATATCATCCAGTCAGTCATCAGGTATAATTACCCTTCCATTATTAATATCATCCAGTCAGTCATCGTGTATAATTACCCTTCCAATATTAATATCATCCAGTCAGTCATAGAGTATAATTACCCCTGGCTACTCTTCCATTATTAATATCATCCAGTCAGTCATAGAGTATAATTACCCCTGGCTACTCCTCCATTATTAATATCATCCAGTCAGTCATAGAGTATAATTACCCCTGGCTACTCCTCCATTATTAATATCATCCAGTCAGTCATAGAGTATAATTACCCCTGGCTACTCTTCCATTATTAATATCATCCAGTCAGTCATAGAGTATAATTACCCCTGGCTACTCCTCCATTATTAATATCATCCAGTCAGTCATCGGTTATAATTACCCCTGGCTACTCCTCCATTATTAACATCTTCATCCTGTAGCAGGTTTGCCCAACTGGTCTAATATTATTATTTTAATTGTTGGACATAAACGACTGTAAAAACACCATGAAATCAGCTCCAAGTGATATCTGTTCCCAAGTATTCCCACGCTTAACAGAAGAATCCATGATCGTATACAAATGCAAACAAGGTTTGAAATTATTATGTTATTATGTTTTAGTCAAATATTATATCTGTTTGGGATTCTTGCGTTCATTGTGCAGTTTTCAAAGGATTTGTAATTATGTTCCAGCCCCCCAACCATCCTCTCAAGAAAAATCTACTGCAGTTGATGATCCCTGTCCTATGAAATACAATGACCTCCCTCCCTCCCACACCCTACCTGAGTTTCAGTTGAGAACTTTTAGATATCGGATGTTCAAAGGGGCGTTAAATCACACGCTGATTAACAGATCAAATCACAAACACACCTTAGACTGATTTCCTCTCCCCATCTTGCTATTTGGTAATGATGTCATTGTTCAGTGCCTCTATTTTCATCAGTGAGATCAATCACTTCTCTCCCTCCTTTTTCTCCTCCTATCCTCTTCTTCTCTTCCTCCTCTTCATGCTCACAACAGCTATGGAAGAAAAGATCGATGTGAATGAAAAGACGAGTGCAGTAATGAGAAGTTGAGGCATTGATTGTTATAGTTAATGTATCCACTACTGTAAGTTGCTCTTGTCTGTTGAATGACTAAACTGTAAATGTACTGTTTATACACTAACGTTCATAAGTTTGTGGTCACTGAAAAAATGAATAGGAAATATAGTCATGATGTTGACAAGGTTAGAAATATTGATTTTTAATTGAAATAATAATTGTGCCCTTCAAACTTTGCTTTCGTCAAAGCATCCTCCATTTGAGATGTCATTTTGTAAATGACATCGCCGATGTCAAGGATCGGTAGGATAGTCAGTTTTACGAGGGCATGTTTGGCAGCATGAGTGAAGGAGGCTTTGTTGCGAAATAGGAAGACAATTCTAGATTTCATTTTGGATTGGAGATACTTAATGTGAGTCTGGAAGGAGAGTTTACAGTCTAACCAGACGCCTAGGTATTTTTAGGTGTCCACGTATTCTAAGTCAGACCCGTCGAGAGTAGTGATGATAGTCCGGTGTGCGGGTGTGGGCAGCATTCGATTGAAGAGCATGCATTTAGTTTTACTAGCATTTAAGAGCAGTTGGAGGCCACGGAAGGAGTGTTGTATGGCATTGAAGCTTGTTTGGAGGTTTGTTAACACAGTGTCCAAAGAGGGGCCAGATGTATACAGAATGGTGTCGTCTGCGTTCGAGATGGATCAGAGAATCACCAGCAGCCAGAGGGACATCATTGATATATTTATAGAGAATATAGTCGGCCCAAGAATTGAACCCTGTGGCACCCCTATAGAGACTACCAGAGGACCGGATTTGACACACTGAACTCTATCTGAGAAGTAGTTGGAGAACCAGGCAAGGCAGTCATTTGAGAAACCAAGGCTGTGGAGTCTGCCCCCAAAAATGTGGGGATTGACAGAGTCGAAAGCCTTGGCCAGGTTGATGAAGACGGCTGTCCATTATACTTTTTTCCAATCGTCCTCTGTCTAGTGTCTGTGTTCTTTTGCTCATCTAAATTAAAAGTATACACCTCACACACATGGTTATGGGCAAAAAAAAGAAGAAAACACCAGTATCATGTCAGATATAGTTTAAATGTATTCAATTTTGAGTTTGCGCCCCACTTTATATTCAATTCATCACAGAAGACAAAAACATAAACTGTTTGACATAGAAACACTGGATATTTGGCATGGTATAGCAGACCATATATTGGCCATAAAGTATATATACAGTACCTAGGTTGGACCAGGACACTTTGATAGCTTTGTTATCTCTTCTCTAAGGATGGAATAAGGCTTTAAAGGTGATTTACACATTTGGAAATTACTTTTTCTGTGACTTACCTTTTCCTCTTTACTGGTGTCAGGGTCAGAGAGTACTTTGTTTTATCATCACTGAAGCTCTTTTCCTAACACGGCCTGAGATTTAGAACTAGATTTAAAACCTCTAATATATGGACACCTTTATCTTCAATAGGACTTACTGTAGGTCATAGGTATCTGACAAATGTTAATTTGCTAAAACAAGTCAGCTGCAGAGAAAATGTCCTTCCTACATTATATCTTGTTTTAGAACGATCCAATAATGCTGTCAAACTTCTAGCCTGAGATACATACACTTAACTGAAAGCTTTTGTGCAAATCTTCAATTTCTGTCAGTGCATGAGTTAAGCAAAAGTATGGTCTTAAGAGATTTCTCAAGTTTGAGTACAATAAAAAGTTCAATAATTTAAATGGAAGATTATTTAAGGGACACTAGCACATGATCATAAACGTCGAATATATCCTCGGAATCAAGAACTTGGCGGTAGAATGAAAAAATTAATATAAAAATGAGGCATTCTACCCAAAGACACCAAAACAACTATATTCTGTCAGTGGTTCCCTGATCTCAGGAGAGTTTAGAAATGTTGACAGTCCCCAACCTCAGTGCCCGTCATCAGACTTTAGACAACCCCATGTATAATTTACACTGAAGTCCTACCTCTTCGTTATGATAACAATACAATCTCCAGAGAGACCCCTCGATGTTAAATATTCATTAATATAGACCTAGTGGTGGACCTAGAACCTACTGGTGGCCCTATGACCTAGTGGTGGCCCTAGTGGTGGACCTAGTACCAAGTGGTGGACCTAGAGGTGGACCTAGTAGTGGACCAACACGGTGTAATTAAAACAAACAGAAAATATTTAACCTTTATTTAACTAGGCAAGGCAGTTAAGAACAAATTCCTATTTACAATGACGGTCTACCTACAGGGTTAAGTGCTTTGCTCAAAGACACATAGACAGGTTTTTCACCTTGTTGGCTCGGGTATTTGAACCAGCAACCAGGACCTACAGTAGTGGAGGACCTACAGTAGTGGTGGACCTACAGTAGTGGAGGACCTACAGTAGTGGTGGACCTACAGTAGTGGAGGACCTACAGTAGTGGAGGACCTACAGTAGTGGAGGACCTACAGTAGTGGTGGACCTACAGTAGTGGGGGACCTACAGTAGTGGAGGACCTACAGTAGTGGTGGACCTACAGTAGTGGTGGACCTACAGTAGTGGGGGACCTACAGTAGTGGGGGACCTACAGTAGCCTTGATTTTAGCCATCTGCCAATCCTACACTAATAATGTTGTTAGGGGTTGGATGAAATAGGAATTGGACTGGGCAATCAGAGGGACAGTTAGTGAGATGGAGTAGGTATGGAAATATCTATGATCTAAATTAATATTATTGTGTTTTAGTGACTGAGTGAGTCTACAGAAATGAATATGATTAATGAATAAAAGTGTTATTAGGAGGCTGTCAAGCTATCAATTTCTCCCAGTCCTTGACCTGCTCATTCAGCAGCACTGGTTGTTCATCTCCACTCTGAGATGTGTTGTATGGTTGCTTTGGAGTTTGGCTGCGTTTTCTCTCTCTGTGGGTAACAGTTCAGTGTTCTCTGGACACCTGTTCGTTATCTCTCTCTGTGGGTAACAGTTCAGTGTTCTCTGGACACCTGTTCGTTATCTCTCTCTGTGTGTAACAGTTCAGTGTTCTCTGGACACCTGTTCGTTATCTCTCTCTGTGGGTAACATTTCAGTGTTCTCTGGACACTTGTTCATTATCTCTCTCTGTGGGTAACAGTTCAGTGTTCTCTGGACACCTGTTCATTATCTCTCTGTGGGTAACAGTTCACTGTTCTCTGGACACCTGTTCATTTTCTCTCTCTGTGGGTAAAAGTTCACTGTTCTTCGCTGTCCCCATAGGAGCACCCTTTTTGGTTCCATGTAGAAACCCTTTGGGTTCCATGTAGAACCTTCTTTAGAAAAAGGTCTACCAGGAACCTAAAGGGTTCTTCTACCTGCAACCAAAAAAGGTTCTTCAAAGGGTTCTCCTATGGGGACAGGGTTCTCCTATGGGGACAGCCGAAGAACCCTAAAAGGTTCTAGATAGCACCAGAGTGTAGCAGATCTTCAGACATTCTGTTCTATACCACACAGCATGCTCATGGACAGTTAGACAACGGCACGTCCACTTTCACCAACATTCCACATCTAGATGTGAAATAGCATTAATATTCCCTCATAATTATGCATTTTTAAACACCAACCATCAATTTCAAAACTCATTCTCTATCTTTTCTCTTTTTTTATTAGCAAAGTTTGCAGAAATATGGAGATGTATGACCCAGGGCACGGAGGCTGTCAAGGTTTTAAAAAGTAGAAGTGTGTATGTGCGTGTGTGTGTGTGTGAAGTGAGTGTGTGTGTGTGTGGGTGAGTGTGTGTGTGGGTGAGTGTATGTGTGGGTGAGTGTGTACACGCGTGCTTGCATGTGTGCATGTGTGTGAGCATTTAAATGAGAGGGGCTCAGCGAAGCTACAGCTAAAGCCCAGTGTCAGTGATTAGAACAAAACCTGAGTGTCTCTCCTCCTTCTCAAATAATCTCCCTGCTCTCTGATACATACAGTATACATGTATTCATATCTAGCCCCACTGAAGAGGGTTTGATACATGTATTAATATCTAGCCCCACTGAAGAGGGTTTGATACATGTATTAATATCTAGCCCCACTGAAGAGGGTTTGATACATGTATTAATATCTAGCCCCACTGAAGAGGGTTTGATACATGTATTAATATCTAGCCCCACTGAAGAGGGTTTGATACATGTATTAATATCTAGCCCCACTGAAGAGGGTTTGATACATGTATTAATATCTAGCCCCACTGAAGAGGGTTTGATACATGTATTAATATCTAGCCCCACTGAAGAGGGTTTGATACATGTATTAATATCTAGCCCCACTGAAGAGGGTTTGATACTTGTATTAATATCTAGCCCCACTGAAGAGGATTTGATACATGTATTAATATCTAGCCCCACTGAAGAGGGTTTGATACATGTATTAATATCTAGCCCCACTGAAGAGGGTTTGATACATGTATTAATATCTAGCCCCACTGAAGAGGGTTTGATACATGTATTAATATCTAGCCCCACTGAAGAGGGTTTGATACATGTATTAATATCTAGCCCCACTGAAGAGGGTTTGACACTTGTATTAATATCTAGCCCCACTGAAGAGGGTTTGATACTTGTATTAATATCTAGCCCCACTGAAGAGGGTTTGATACATGTATTAATATCTAGCCCCACTGAAGAGGGTTTGATACATGTATTAATATCTAGCCCCACTGAAGAGGGTTTGATACATGTATTAATATCTAGCCCCACTGAAGAGGGTTTGATACATGTATTAATATCTAGCCCCACTGAAGAGGGTTTGATACATGTATTAATATCTAGCCCCACTGAAGAGGGTTTGTATTGGACAAAAGTTTAAGGGAAACAAGTGCAATTATAGAGAGAAGGAAATAAATACATGAGAGTTGATTGATTGGGTCGATGCTAGATGTCTATATTAACGCTTAAAATGTCCTGGTAAAGAATTCATCTGGGTAAAGAAAAAGTGAAATGGATTAATTTATTTTGCCTGTTTCTCTCTAGTGTGTGCATTTCTGTGTGTGTGTGTGTGTGTATGCATCACCTTGAAGCTGAGGCTGAACAATCAGATATTTGATCTAGGCTTTACTATAAGATTAAATCCCCAGAACACCCAAGTTGTGTTTATGCAATTTTGCCTCCTGGTGCAATTCTATAGAAATGTATCTGTGCATTTCAGGCACCCAGGATTAGGTTCTCTGTGTATGTGTGTGTGTGGGTATGTGTGCGTGTGTGAGTATGTGTGAGTATGTGTGTGTGTGTGTGTGTGTCAGTGGAGGCTCCTCAGAGAAGGAAGGGGAGAACCATACTCCTCAGTGAATTTCATAAAAATATAAATAATAAAACATTAAAAAAGTGATCCTTTTTAGATAAGGGGCTCGCGAGTGGCTCACTGGTCTAAGACACTGCATCTCAGTGCTAGAGGTGTCACTACAGACAACCTGGTTTGAATCCAGACTTTGTCAGAGTTTGGCTTTTCTAGGACGCCATTGTAAATAAGAATTTGTTCTTACCTGACTTGCCTAGTTAAATAAAGGTTAAATATATAAAGATCAAACTATACTAAATATATTCACGTCACCAAGTCATTGATTAAAACACACTGTTTTGCAATGAATGTCTACAGTAGCCTCAACAACACTCTGTAGTGTAGCAACATGGTGTAGCCAGAGAACAGTTAGTTTCCATCCTCTTCTGGTTACTACTATATTTAGTAAAAAAAAAAAATGACTTTCACTTTCACTTAGCTAGTGAATGCAGCTAGCTAGTTTAGCCTACTCAAACACCCGGCTCAAACAGATAAGGATGATATGTTAGCTAGCTGGCTATGGATATCCCACAATGGAACTCTTCCAAGTCAAGGTAAGCTTTTGGTTTTATTAATTTATTGCCAGCAGATCATGCTGTTTGTATGTGGCTGCTATGAAAGTGAACTGAGTTTGCGTGTGATCAGGGGTGTATTCATTCCGCTGATTCTGTTGAAAAATGTTTCTTAAACGAAAACAAAAGAAACAGGGATAAACATACCTGAATGTGTCCAATAGAAACTCTTGTTTGCAACTGTTGGACTAATGGTTACACCCTAGTTTAGCTAGATGCCAGGCAAGAGTGTGTAAGGCAGTATTGAATGTGTTACTCGACCTGTGCACTTGCATTGTAAACTCTCATTCATAGGCTAGATTGTAGCAACATCATGATGGGTAAAGGGAAATGTTGAGTATCATGTAATAGCCTAAATCTATAGATGTTACGTTGAACTGGGTGAATGGAATGTCAATGACAGTCATCCAACATGCTGTGATAGAAATAAGGCCGTGCTCATAAAACAAAGAAAATGTTCTTAAACGTCACTGACTGCCACTGGCGTGTATGTGTGTGTGTATGTATGTGTGAATGTATATATATATATATACACAGATACAATGTGGGCATTGCCTACCAGTGTTGTAAAGTACTTAAATAAAAATACTTTAAAGTACTACTTAAGTCATTTTTTGGGGGTATCTGTACTTTTACTTTTACAGTTTTTCTCAATCGATTTGGTACATTTCTCCAAACTCAGGTAACAGCTCTCAAAACAGTTAACACAGCAAACTAAACACACTCTTATGTTGGCGAAACAGTTAAGTATTCACTGCACAATGAAACACAGCATTTTATTCTAGTAATGCATTTATTAAAATTCAATATTAACATCAAAACTAAAAGTGTGTTCTCTGTTGATTTGATAACAAATTCAGCTGAAGATACACAAAGAAATAAATGAAAATACATGTTTTTCATTAAGTTCTTTAATGAGGAGTTCAGGTGTATAACAATGAGTTGTCACCCCACAAAAAAAATATTATGCAAATAAGTACATAGGTAAATAAAAAAAATGTAGTGCATTCATTGAATCAATTAATTTATTGATCATGCCTCTCAATTACATCTGGCCAGAGAATTTCATCAACATCACAGCAAATATTTTCACGAGTCATGCATCGTGGGAAAAAACGCCTTGAATGCTGTATCCATCCTTGACATGCTTGTGCCCCAATATCTCCACAGGCCTCTTCCATCGCTTGAAGAAGACTAACTTGGTTGTAAGGGTTGCGATCATGTACTTTCCATCTCCAAGAGGAGAAGAATTCCTCAATTGGATTCAGGAAAGGAGAATATGGTGGAAGGAACACCATCCTGAAATGTGGGTGATTCTCAAACCACTCTCGCACTAGTGCTGAATGGTGGAATTGGACATTGTCCCAAACAACTACAAAATTCCGCACCATTTGCTCCTGATCACCCTGCGGAAAGAGGATTTCATTGAGGAGGTTTAAAAAATGTAGGAGCCTTGCTGTGTTGTATGGTCCCAAGACAGCATTGTGTGCCACAACACCAGTTGTAGAAATTGTGGCACAGAGAGTGATGTTGCCTCCTCGTTCTCCAGGGACATTGACTGTAGCACGATGGCCAATCACATTTCTCCCTCTTCTCCTTTTTTTGTGAAGATTGAAGCCTGCTTCATCAATATACAGGTACTCATAATGAGTTGCACTGCTATCCAACTCCAAGATTCTCTAGAGTAAAAAGAACACTAGGTACAATACAGTAAGTTAGTGTTTTACAGTAATGGCATTGATTGCAGTCAATACTACTGTGAAACTGTTAGTGAAGTTTGAGTTCACACTTGGAAGCAGCAGTATACATAGATATACCTAAATCTTTTCAGTTACAGTAGCATGGAATAGTTTATGGACACATACTTAAAATTCAGGAAAAATATATCTTTGTGTTGACAGTAAAAGTGCAGTAATTGGGTTGCACATACTTGAACAAACTGGAATCGCAACTCCTTCACTCTAACGGAGTTCCTCTCAAAGGACACTTTGTATACTTGCTTCATTCAGATTGCATTTCTCCTTAGAACACCATCAATTGTGGAGAGACTGCATTGGTGGATATTGTGGAACAGTTGATTGTCCTGTGTTATTCTTTGCTGAATTTCTTTGAGGCGAAGGGTGTTGTTCTGGACCACCATGTCAACAATGGCATGCTCTTGTTCAATTGAAAGAAGTCTTGTTCGTTCACCTGAATGTTCTCTAACTTCAATTCTGAAAAATGTTTGGACAAGCAGGAACATTTACTGTAGAAATGTAGACCTATGTCAAACAAGACTACATGGACTCTCATTGTAGAAGTAGAATGATATAGTTACTTTCCGGTTTTCCCTTTGAAATGTGTGGATAATTGAAGCCACTGTGGATCTGTTTATATTGGGCTAAACTCTCTGCCCAGCTTCTCTCAGTGAGAGACCATGATTTATGACATGGTCAATAAGTGTGGCTCTGATTTCATTTGAAACACGTGTGTACCCTATCCTTCTACCTCTCCTCCCTCCTATTACGCCTTGCCCTCCTCTTACACCTTGCCCTCCTCTTACACCTTGCCCTCCTCTTACACCTTGCCCTCCTCTTCCTCTCTGTCCATCTCTTCTTATATTTTCTACTCTTTCTCTTTCCACTATACCATTGCCCTCCAATCTATCCATCTCTTCTCCCTCTACTCCTCTATCTTCTCCTCTTCCTACATCCTCAGCCTTCTTTCTCTTTCTCTTTCTCCTACATCCTCAGCTCTTCTTTCTCTTTCTCCTACATCCTCAGCACTTCTTTCTCTTTCTCCTATATCCTCAGCTCTTCTTTCTCTTTCTCCTACATCCTCAGCTCTTCTTGCTCTTTCTCCTACATCTTCAGCCCTTCTTGCTCCTTCTCCTACATCTTCAGCTCTTCTTGCTCTTTCTCCATCTCCTCTTCCTCTTCGTCTCCCTCTACCCTGTCCACCACCTCTCACTCTTACACCTCTTCCTTTTCCACTGCTCATTCTTCTTCTTTTTATTGTCTTTTCTCCTCATTCATCTTCTTTGTTGTTTTTCTCTTCCCCTTTTGTAGTTGTTGTAATTAAGACAGCTGTGTGAACAATTAGGAAATTGGCTTTTTCTGTGTTGAGTGGATTACTAACTCATCAGATATCAATTTGGGGTTAATTGAGGACATAAGGTGTGCAACTGACTATTTTACAATTCACAGAGTTTTGTTTGTTGTGTTTTGAAAATGGTACAAAAATGCTTGTGATCTTTGTGAAGACCAATAAAAAAGCTGCAAATGTTTTTCCTATATTGAGGGTCTTATTCTGGTGACATGATAATCGATGCATGGCTGCTGCTTTTTAGTCCATAATAATCTCATCATGTAGATAACGGTGTTGGAGAAAGTACTCAATTGTCATACTTGAGTGAAAGTAAAGATACCTTACAGTTTTTCTCAATCGATTTGGTACATTTCGACTGTCAACGTTTCACCGTCATAGGATGCCACTTTTCCTAGAAGGCAGTTTGTCAAATTTCAACCCTGCTAGAGTTGCCCTGATCAACTGTAAGTGATGTTTTTGTGAAGTGGAGCAACAACGGCTTAGCAGCGAAGTGGTAGGCCAGAGATAGAACGGGACCGTCGAGTGTCCTCGGTTGCAACACTCACTACCAAGTTCCAAATTAGGAAGCAATGTCAGCACAAGAACTGGAGCTTCATGAAATGGTTTTACATGGCTGGGGTGGTGTAAAGCTCACCGCCATTGGACTCTGGAGCAGTGGAAATGCGTTCTCTGGAGTGATGAATCATGGCAGTCTGTAGAACAAATCTGGATTTGGTGGATGCCAGGAGAACGCTACCAATGCATAGTGCCAACTGTAAAGTTTGGTGGAGGAGGAATATTGTTCTGGGGCTGTTTTTCATGATTTTGGCTAGGCCCCTTAGTTCCAGTGAAGGGAAATCTTAACGCTACATACAATTACATTTTAGAAAATACTGTGCATCCATCTTTGTGGCAACAGTTTGGGAAATAATCTTTTCTGTTTCAGTATGACAAATGGTTTGTCGAGATCGGTGTGGAACTTTACTGGGCTGCACAGTGCCTTGACCTCAACCCCATCGAACACCTGTGGGATGAATTGGAACGCCTACTGAGAGCCAGGCCTAATCACCCATCATCAGCGCCAGACCTCACTAATGCTCTAGCGGCTGAATGGAAGCAAGTCCCTGCAGCAATGTTCCAGCATCTACTGGAAAGCCTTCCCAGAAGAGTGGAGGCTGTTATAGCAGCAAAGGGGGACCAACTCCATATTAATGCCCATGATTTTGGAATGAGATGTTCAATACTTTACTTGCATCAACAGGTTCCTCTCTGTCCAATCAACTGGAGCATGAATAAAGAGTCATGGAGAGGTTCTCTCAATTACCCGCTCTGAGCACAACATCCTTGCCATTCAGCTGCGTGTATGCACTTGTGTGTGTTGCCGTATGTGTGTGTGTGCGGTGTTAAAACAAAAACATTAAAAGCGTGTGTCTACCACTGGGATTGAACACATGCCCTTTGGATTTGGAGTCATGAGATTACGCAATCCCTGTCAACAAAGCCATTGCATAACCCATACTAGTTACAGTTTTTTTCAATCGCTATGACCCATTTCTCAATACTTTTCAAAACTCTTCACACAGTGAGCACAACAGCAGTCTATGTGGGCTAAACTGTGGATTATTTTTCATTGCTTTGGCACAAAATGCATTCAATGACTACATTTTTCAAATTTCATGAATTATTTTCTCACTCAGACACAACCACCACCAAAACTCTATGTACCTACAGGCCAATTTGCACATGTTTACATACTCTTTTCAAAACTGTTAAACTGAAGTTGAAAACCTAACATTACACAAAATTGAATAAGACAGTAATTTGCTACATTTCTACAGTAATACTGTATTGAAATACATTCCAAATCTAAAACATGAAATGCTATCAAAACAATTAGACCAACCACAGATGATTCCCATTGTAGCTGAACACCTACCCAGGTGTTAGTCTTTCAATTGTATTACCATCTAGCTACTCTCCCGGGCTCCAGTACCATATCAACCTACCTGGACCCTTCTACTGTCGACACGGAGCCCCACCGAGCCACCGTGACTGGTCTGCCGACGTAATTGTCCGACGTGGTCTCAACAGGGTTCCCCTCTGCGACGCCGCCGAAGATTCATCTGTTAGCCCCGGCCTGCTAGCCCGGACTGCTAACACTCTGAACGCCGTGCCATTGAACTGATTTCCCCGGCTCACCACTTTACTTTTTCATCGGATCCTACGCTTGTTCAGCTCCACAGCTGATGCCTGCAGGACTATTTGGTTTTATGGTATTTATTTCTGTTTAACTATCAGGCCTCAGGTCCTGTGTGTAGTACATCACTTCTTTCTAACTGACCCTCTTTGTCCATCCATCGCCATTACCCGTCGTTGTCTTAGCCCTCTTAATTAACTGTCATTTTATTTATTTTATGTTCTGCCCCTTTCTTATTTCAATATGCCTTGTCTGTTGTTGTTTAGGTTAGCTATTATTGTTTTATTTCATTGTAGAGCCCCCAGTCCTGCTCAACTGGCCTCTGATAGCTTTTTTGTCCCTCCCCCCACACATGCGGAGACTTCACCTGGCTTAACTGGTGTCTCCAGAGATGCAACCTCTCTCTTCATTACCCAACGCCTAGGTTTACCTCCACTGAACTCACACCCTTCTATATCCTTGACTATAAACTATGCCCTGAATCTATTCCACCACGCCCAGAAATCTGCTCCTTTTATTCTATGTACCCAACGTACTAGACGTCCAGTTCTTAAAGTCCTTAGTCGAATACTAATTCTATTACTCCTCTGTTCCTCTGGTGATGTTGAGGTAAACCCAGGTCCTGTAACCCCCAGTACTACACCTATTCCCCAGGCGCTCTCATTTGTTGATTTCTGTAACCGTAAAAGCCTTGGTTTCATGCATGTTAACATTAGAAGCCTCCTCCCTAAGTTTGATTTATTCACAGCATTAGCACACTCCGCCAACCCGGATGTCCTAGCTGTGTCTGAATCCTGGCTTAGGAAGGCCACCAAAAATTCGGAAATTTCCATCCCCAACTACAACATTTCCCGTCAAGATAGAACTGCCAAAGGAGGTGGAGTTGCAATCTACTGCAGAGATAACCTGCAGAGTTCTGTCATACTGTCCAGGTCTGTGCCCAAACAGTTTGAGCTTCTACTTTTAAAAATCCACCTATCCAGAAATAAGTCTCTCACTGTTGCCGCCTGTTACAGACCCCCCTCAGCCCCCAGCTGTGCCCTGGACTCCATATGTGAATTGATTGCCCCCCATCTATCTTCAGAGTTTGTACTGTTAGGTGATTTAAACTGGGATATGCTTAACACCCCGGCTGTCTTTCAATCTAAGATAGATGCCCTCAATCTCACACAAATTATCAAGGAACCCACCAGGTACAACCCAAAATCCGTAAACATGGGTACCATTATTGATATCATCCTGACTAACTTGCCCTCCAAATACACCTCCTCTGTTTTCAACCAGGATCTCAGCGATCACTGCCTCATCGCCTGTGTTCGCAATGGGTCAGCGGCCAAACGACCACCCCTTATCACTGTCAAACGCTCCCTAAAACACTTTTGCGAGCAGGCCTTTCTATTCGATCTGGCCCAGGTATCCTGGAAGGATATTGACCTCATCCCGTCAGTAGAGGACGCCTGGTTGTTCTTTAAAAGTGCTTTCCTCACCATCCTAAATAAGCATGCCCCTTTCAAAAAACGTAGAACTAAGAATAGATATAGCCCTTGGTTCACCCCAGACTTGACTGCACTAGACCAACACAAAAACATCCTGTGGCGCACTGCATTAGCATCAAATAGCCCCCGCGATATGCAGCTATTCAGGGAAGTCAGGAACAAGTACACCCAGTCAGTTAGAAAAGCAAAGGCCAGCTTTTTCAAACAGAAATTTGCTTCCTGTAGTACTAACTCCAAAAAGTTCTGGGACACTGTAAAGTCCATGGAGAATAAGAGCACCTCCTCCCAGTTGCCCACTGCACTGAGGCTCGGAAACACTGTTACCACTGATAAATCCACGATTATTGAAAATTTCAATAAGCATTTTGCTATGGCTGGCCATGCTTTCCATCTGGCTACCCCTACCCCGGTCAACAGCTCTGCACCCCCGGCAGCTACTTGCCCAAGCCCCCCCCGCTTCTCCTTCACCCAAATCCTGACAGCTGATGTTCTGAAAGAGCTGCTAAGTCTGGACCCCTACAAATCTGCTGGGCTAGATAATCTGGACCCTCTCTTTCTGAAATTATCAGCCAAAATTGTTGCAACACCTATCACTAGCTTGTTCAACCTCTCTTTCATATCGTCTGAGATCCCTAGAGATTGGAAAGCTGCCGCGGTCATCCCCCTCTTCAAAGGAGGAGACACTCTAGACCCAAACTGTTATAGACCAATATCCATCCTGCCCTGCCTTTCTAAAGTTTTCGAAAGCCAAGTTAACAAACAGATAACTGACCACTTCGAATCCCACCGTACCTTCTCTGCTATGCAATCTGGTTTCCGAGCTGGTCATGGGTGCACCTCAGCTACGCTCAAGGTACTGAACGATATCATAACCGCCATCGATAAAAGACAGTACTGTGCAGCCGTTTTCATCGACCTGGCCAAGGCCTTCGACTCTGTCAATCACCGCATTCTTATTGGCAGACTCAACAGCCTTGGTTTCTCAAGTGACTGCCTTGCTTGGTTCTCTAACTACTTTGCAGACAGAGTTCAGTGTGTCAAATCGGAGGGCCTATTGTCCGATCCTCTGGCAGTCTCTATGGGGGTGCCACAGGGTTCAATTCTTGGGCCAACCCTTTTCTCTATATACATCAACGATGTCGCTCTCGCTGCTGGTGACTCTCTGATCCATCTCTACGCAGATGACACCATTCTGTATACATCTGGCCCCTCTTTGGATACTGTGTTTACTAACCTTCAATCAAGCTTCAATGCCATACAACACTCCTTACGTGGCCTACAACTGCTCTTAAACGCTAGTAAAACTAAGTGCATGCTTTTCTATCGAACAATGCCAGCACCCGCCCACCGGACTATCATCACTACTCTCGACGGATCCGAATTAGAATACGTGGACACCTACAAATACCTAGGCATCTGGTTAGACTATAAACTCAACTTCCAGACTCACATCAACCATCTCCAATCCAAAATTAAATCCAGAATTGGCTTCCTATTTCGCAACAGAGCCTCCTTCACTCATGCTGCCAAACATGCCCTTGTAAAACTGACTATCCTACCGATCCTTGATTTCGGCGATGTCATTTACAAACTAGCCTCCAACACTCTACTTAGCAAATTGGATGTAGTCTATCATAGTGCCATCCGTTTTGTCACCAAAGCCCCTTACACTACCCACCACTGCGACCTGTATGCTCTCGTTGGCTGGCCTTCACTATATATTCGTCGCCAAACCCACTGGCTCCAGGTCATCTATAAGTCTTTATTAGGTAAATCCCCGCCCTATCTCAGCTCACTGGTCACCATAGCAACACCCACCCGTAGCATGCGCTCCAGCAGGTATATCTCACTGGTCACCCCCAAAGCCAACACCTCCTTTGGCCGCCATTCCTTCCAGTTCGCTGCTGCCAATGACTGGAACGAATTGCAAAAATCATTGAAGCTGGAGGTTCCTATCTCCCTCAATAACTTTAAGCATCAGCTGTCAAAGCTGCTTATCGATCACTGCACCTGTATATAGCCCTTCTGTAAATAGCCCACTCTACTACCTCATCCCCATATTTATTTTCGTTTATTTTTCACTAATCTTGCACTCCAGTATCTCTATTTGCACATCATAATTTGCACATCCTTCTTTCCTGTGTTAATGATGATAATTCTGTAATTTATTTCTACTCTATAGTCTATTTATTGTCCTACCTCCCAACCTTACTGCATTTTTGCACTACATTTTGCACTCTGTTTATAGATTTTCTATTGTGTTTTTGACTGTTTGTTTAATGTGTAACTCTGTGTTGTTGTGTTTTTTTTTTTTTTTTTTTTTTTTTTTTTGTCGCACTGCTTTGCTTTGTCTTGGCCAGGTCGCAGTTGCAAATGAGAACTTGTTCTCAACTGACCTACCTGGTTAAATAAAGGTGAAATAAAAAAAATAAAAAATAAAAATCTATACAAAAGTGGACATCTTAGTAATAATGTTGTACTGTAATGTAAACATGGACCCAGCCAGAGATAGAGAAGTGGCTGGGAGAGGGAGAGGGAGAGGGAGAGGAGTACGTATGTGTTGTGGAAGAAGACTGAGAGGAAGATCAAGAGCTGTAGTCTCAGATGAGATTACAGCTACTATAATTGATCATGTAATAAATCATGGTCTATCAATGAGAGAGGCTGGTCTGAGAGTGCAGCCAAATCTGCAACACTCAACAGTGGCATCTATTATGAGAAATTTCCTGCAAAACAACAGGTAAGATGTGCATTCTGCAAGGGAATCTGACTGAACTGCACATTACAGAAGTAAATGGAGCAAAGCCTCCAAACCCACTTGTGTGTAATTGTTTTTGTATTTCTGCTTAGGACCCAGCGGTTACCAACGGTTACCTCCCACAGGCGGGAGAGGTAGGATTTTCACCGCTACGCAGGAAACTGAAATCGTTGATATGGTCATCAGAAACAATGGCATAAAACCCACAGGGCTTCGGGACAGAGAGTTGACAGACAACATTACATCTGGAAATATTCACAATGTAAGCATAACAACTATTTCTAGAGTCCTGAAACAACATCAAGTCAGGAAGAAGCAGTTGTACACTGCCCCTTTTGAGAGCAACTCTGAACGAGTCAAGCAACTCAGGAACCAAGTAAGATGTCCAGGTAAGATGACTATAAAATACAGAACTGGTTTTGAACAAAACCAAACAGGGCAAAGGCACACAACGGAATGTTTTTAGGTATAATGTAAACTACTGTAATAGCCTAACTCTTATGTTGCCTTGTGGATTTATTTTAAAGACTCATGGAGATTGAAGCCAGGCAAACACCCCACGTATTCATCTTTGTGGATGAGGCTGGTTTCAACTTGGCCAAAACACGGCGGCGAGGAAGGAATGTGATTGGGAAAAGAGCCACAGTGGATGTCTCTGGCCAGAGTGGTACCAACATCAAAATGTGTGAAGCAATATCCTCTGATGGATTGCTGTTACACAAACCGCTAATTGGGCCATACACAGAGCGTCTCATTTCATTCCTGGATGACCTCTATGGAAGGGTTGTGCCAGGTGAGGAAAGGGTTGCAGTGAAGCGAAATTGGCCAACATTTGTAATTGTGTGGGACAATGTGGCATTTCACCACTCCCTTGCAGTCACAGAGTGGTTTGCAGCCCATGGTGTCACTTTTCCTCCCACCTTACTCTCCATTCCTCAACCCCATAGAGGAATTATTTTCCTCTAAGGTTTATGACCACCATCCACATGATCAAATGTCCCTCCTGGATGCAATGAATGCTGGATGCCTGGACATATCTGCAGGGGATGGACCAGGCATGCAAAAATATTATTTCCTAGGTGTATTGCCCAAGATGACATAAGATGTGATGTGGATGAGAACCTGTGGCCAAATGCAGAAGACAGGGTTGACTAGCATTGCCACTGTATCTGTATCGGTAGATGGTGTATATACAAATTATTGTAATTAACTGCTGTGCCAAGCTGAAAGTTGTTTAGGAGAACTGTGTGAAGAGTTTTGAAAAAGTTACCTAAGTATTGAGAAATGGGTCCTAGCGATTGTAAAAAATAAAATAAAAACTGGGACGAATACACCCACACACCTCTAGTCCAACAAACTCTCACAGTCTCACTGTAGAACTAGACGTTTATCCAAATTTCTTCAAATGTTAAACTTCAAAGGTTGCTCCAAATGTCAATTTTTTAAAATAAATTGACACCCTAGGTTGACTCCTCTTGCTCAGCATCATTCTGTTTCTCCAAACGCCAAATTTAGAAGTTGCTCCAATTATCAAATTAAAGGCCTACTTGATGGTAATAGCGCTCACTGGTTCCCATAGTGGCCAGTTTCAAAGGCATTTCCTGACTTCCTCATGACATGGATAGGCGTCCTCTTTCGAAGTCACTCTTGAGGGATCTACCTGCTCTAGTCACACAATCAGAAACAAATCTCAGTGCCCAAAAGGAACTTATGGTGTGTGTATCTGTGTGTACCTGTGTGTGTTGACATGTGTGTGTGTGTGGTGAAAAGCAGTTTTTTTCAGGCAGTGGCTTCACATCTTCTCTCATCACACTTAGGTAAGTGGGGTTGTAAGTGAATGTCGAGTGTTGAAGTGTTTTTAACTTTAACTGCACACCTCACACACACACACACACACACACACACACACACAAACACACAGCCATTAAAAATGAAAGCCATCTGTTAGCACAGCAAAAACACTGTACACGTACGGTGTGTAAAACCCAGAGCTCCCCATTAGAGGCGGTCTCCGTCTGATGACAAACCATGGGTGCATCTTTATAGTCTATATTGGCTTCCTTTCTTTATCTCCTCTCCTTCAACTGCATTGATCCGATAACACTTGAATGAGATGCAGCCCGTCAGTGTTGACAGTCTGTGATTGGTTAAAGGGATGGACTACCAAGAATCCCCAGGAACCTTGGGGCCAGATGTACTTCCTGATTAAAGAAGATTTTGTTGTTAGGTAGAGACAGCATGTAGCTCAATCGGTAGAGCATGGCGCTTGAAACGCCAGGGATGTGGGTTTGATTCCAATGGGGTACCGGTATGAAAATGTAAACATGTAAACTGGGGGCGAAGATTGCCCTCTCCCCCTCGTTTTAGCTGTCACCCTGTGTGTATGAGAGTTAGAGGTGTAAAGGTTTAAACGAAATTGGAATCGTTACAGTTTTTTACAATCGTTATGACAGTTTTTTCAATACATTTAACAAGTTTCCTAAACTCTTAACACGGTTAGCACAACATCAGTCTTTGTAGGCTATACAATTAACACATTTCTTGTTGCTTTGACACAAAATGCATACAGTTAACACAAATTTAAAATGCTTGAACTTCTTTTACACACAAGCTCAACCAATACCAAAACAATGTAATTTTACAGCCAAATTTACAAATGCTTTCACACTGTATGTCAGAACAGATAACATCATGTTCTAAACATAACTTATATAGGCTAAAGTCAAAGTGAACAGCTGGTCATATTGTGAATTGAAACAAAAATATATTCCCTGTATTTTATTCCATTGCTAATGAGAAACAGCTTATTGAAGTTTTGCAAATATATACATCACAGCTGATTCCCATCTAGAAAGCACACTCAGGTGTTGAGGTTCTTTCAATCGCATGACCATATGTTACAGTATAAAAGAGGTCTCTTTGGGCTGATCCTGTGTGGAAAAGGAACAATATAGAGCAACACAAAGAAATAAAGAAAGAAAGAAAGAAAGAAAGAAAGAAAGAAAGAAAGAAAGAAAATGCCTGCACGAGGGAGATGAAGACGAGTACCAGGACAAGGGAGAGGAGTGGGGCAAGGGCAAGAGAGAGGATTGGGGCAAGGGCAAGGGAGAGGAGTTGGGCAAGGGAGAGGAGTGGGGCAAGGTAGAGGGAGAGGAGTGGGGCAAGGTAGAGGGAGAGGAGTGGGGCAAGGTAGAGGGAGAGGAGTTGGGCAAGGGAGAGGAGTGGGGCAAGGTAGAGGGAGAGGAGTGGGGCAAGGTAGAGGGAGAGGAGTTGGGCAAGGGAGAGGAGTGGGGCAAGGGAGAGGGAGAGGAGTGGGGCAAGGTAGAGGGAGAGGAGTGGGGCAAGGTAGAGGGAGAGGAGTTGGGCAAGGGAGAGGAGTGGGGCAAGGGAGAGGGAGAGGAGTGGGGCAAGGTAGAGGAGTGGGGCAAGGTAGAGGGAGAGGAGTGGGGCAAGGTAGAGGAGTGGGGCAAGGGAGAGGGAGAGGAGTGGGGCAAGGTAGAGGGAGAGGAGTGGGGCAAGGGAGAGGGAGAGGAGTGGGGCAAGGTAGAGGAGTGGGGCAAGGTAGAGGGAGAGGAGTGGGGCAAGGTAGAGGAGTGGGGCAAGGGAGAGGGAGAGGAGTGGGGCAAGGGAGAGGGAGAGGAGTGGGGCAAGGTAGAGGGAGAGGAGTGGGGCAAGGTAGAGGGAGAGGAGTGGGGCAAGGGAGAGGGAGAGGAGTGGGGCAAGGGAGAGGGAGAGGAGTGGGGCAAGGGAGAGGGAGAGGAGTGGGGCAAGGTAGAGGGAGAGGAGTGGGGCAAGGGAGAGGAGTGGGGCAAGGGAGAGGGAGAGGAGTGGGGCAAGGGAGAGGAGTGGGGCAAGGGAGAGGGAGAGGAGTGGGGCAAGGTAGAGGGAGAGGAGTGGGGCAAGGTAGAGGGAGAGGAGTTGGGCAAGGGAGAGGAGTGGGGCAAGGGAGAGGGAGAGGAGTGGGGCAAGGTAGAGGAGTGGGGCAAGGTAGAGGGAGAGGAGTGGGGCAAGGTAGAGGAGTGGGGCAAGGGAGAGGGAGAGGAGTGGGGCAAGGTAGAGGGAGAGGAGTGGGGCAAGGGAGAGGGAGAGGAGTGGGGCAAGGTAGAGGAGTGGGGCAAGGTAGAGGGAGAGGAGTGGGGCAAGGTAGAGGAGTGGGGCAAGGGAGAGGGAGAGGAGTGGGGCAAGGGAGAGGGAGAGGAGTGGGGCAAGGTAGAGGGAGAGGAGTGGGGCAAGGTAGAGGGAGAGGAGTGGGGCAAGGGAGAGGGAGAGGAGTGGGGCAAGGGAGAGGGAGAGGAGTGGGGCAAGGGAGAGGGAGAGGAGTGGGGCAAGGTAGAGGGAGAGGAGTGGGGCAAGGGAGAGGAGTGGGGCAAGGGAGAGGGAGAGGAGTGGGGCAAGGGAGAGGGAGAGGAGTGGGGCAAGGGAGAGGGAGAGGAGTGGGGCAAGGTAGAGGGAGAGGAGTGGGGCAAGGGAGAGGGAGAGGAGTGGGGCAAGGTAGAGGGAGAGGAGTGGGGCAAGGGAGAGGGAGAGGAGTGGGGCAAGGGAGAGGGAGAGGAGTGGGGCAAGGTAGAGGGAGAGGAGTGGGGCAAGGGCAAGAGGGAGAGGAGTTCGAATGCGTGGTGGCGCTCAAAGAAGGACCAGAGCTAGGGTAACTGATCAAATAAGAGCTACTATCATTGGCCATGTCATAAACCACGGGCTATCATACAGAGAGGCTGGTGAACGAGTACAGCCAAATATCAGCCGGGACACAGTCGCATCCATTGTCCGTATTTTCAGAGAAACCAACAGGTAGGATATTGCTTCTCCTAGCAAAGTGATAATACTGTAATTTGACCATTTACGTAGTAGAGTGACTGTATGCCTCCAGTCTCTAATATATATAACTGTATTTTGTCCCTCTAAGGATTCAACGTCTACCTCCCTCAGGGGGCAGAGGAAAGCTCCTAAATGAAGAACAGGAACTTGCTATTGTCAACATGGTGATTGCTGACAATGAAATAAAACTGAAGGACACTCAGTCCAGAGTTGTAGAGGACAACCTTGTCTTTGGGAACATTGCAGCAATCAGCATAACATCCATTTCTCGGACTCTAGCTAAACACAGAGTCCGAATGAAGCAACTATACAAAGTTCCATTTGAAAGGAACAGTGAGCGCATCAAAGAACTCCGTCACCAATATGTCCAGGTAAGGTTATGCAATACAGTCATTACTGTACTATACATTGTGTGTTTTGCAGTAAACTACTCTATAAACCTGGAGAACATTAGGACATACAGTAGATATACAGCACAGTATTTACATACACTGTGTAATTACTTTCAGAGAGTCATGGAGTTGGAGGCCAATCAAGTCCCACATGAAATGATCTATGTTGACGAGGCTGGCTTCAACTTGGCGAAAAGGCGTCGCCGTGGGAGAAACATAATTGGCAAAAGGGCCACAGTCACCGTGCCGGGCCAGAGAGGAGCTAACATCACCATGTGCGCCGCAATCTCCAACAACGGTGCACTCCTGCATAAATGTGAGATTGGCCCCTACAACACCGACCGCCTTCTCCTGTTTTTAGAAGACCTGCACGAAAGACTGGTGCCAGAGGTAGAAAGGGGACAGGTGGGAGACCACTTGTCAATATATGTGATCACATGGGACAATGTGGCATTCCACCATTCCCGTGCAGTCACAGCCTGGTTTGATGCCCATCCAAGGATGATGTCCCATTTCCTTGCTCCTTACTCCCCTTTCCTCAACCCCATTGAGGAGTTTCTCTCAGCCTGGAGATGGAAGGTTTTTGACCATCGTCCACATGACCAAATGTCCCTCCTGGATGCAATGGATGCTGCATGCCAAGACATCACAGCTGAACACTGCCAGGGGTGGATAAGGCATGCCAAAAGATTCTTCCCAAGATGCCTTGCCAGAGAAGATATCAGGTGTGATGTGGACGAGAACATGTGGCCAAATGCAGAAGACCGAGCAGATTAGAAGATTACTTTTTTTATTATTATTATTATTATTCCGGTGCTTTTTCTGTTTGTATATCTTGCAGTAATGTCCTGTTTTCAAAGAAAGTCTTTACTGCAGCAATTCTGTCTCTGTCTTTTTTTTTTTTCATAAACTGTGCATTCTATAAAGCTACGCTGAGATGGTCATTCATTTTTTTATAAAATTTCTGCAGCAAAAGAAACAAAATGCATACATTTACTAAACCCAACAAAACAAAAATGTAGAGAGGCTTCAAAAGAAACTACAGTGCAAAACACAATCTATGATCAATACAATATACTGTCTATTGTATAAGGGCCGACCTGACACATAACATAATGCAGTTTCTGTAATTTCAGATGATGTTAGTGTTATTTTTGTCATTGTGTTATGATTGACTAAATGTTCCTGTTGGAAGAGAACATGTGCTAGTGTTTTGCATAATTAGTTGATTTTGAAACATGTTTGCAGTGTTTTGTTAGACATAGTGTATTGTGTTAGTGAATTATTGTATTTTGAAAAGTAGTTTTGGAGTTTAGTTTACAATGTGTGATTTTGAGCATGAAATTAACCGTTTTGCCAATTGTGTGTTTTAGGTGTGTTGGTGCGTTAAGAGTTTAGGAAAATTGTTAAATGTATTGAAAAAACTGTCATAACGATTGTAAAAAACTGTAACGTTCAGAAAGAAATCCCTGACCGAAAACATTTTTATTTTGTGTGTTTAAAAAAACTAAAAAACTATCACAGTGCAGTTATCACAAAACTAGCACTAACATGTCCCGAACTACTTAAATGGAAAAATGTATTGTTCATCTTTCAAATTATTTGCAACCGTGTAACAAATGCGTTGAGAGTCGGGAAGCAAGTACAGGGAGTTAGTGTTTTATAAACAAACAGAACATAAAACAATAAACACGAACAACACAATGAACAGAGTCAATAACACCTGAGGAAAGATCCAAGGAACACTGACAATGAACAGAGTCAATAACACCTGAGGAAAGAACCAAGGAACACCGACATGGAACAGAGTCAACAACACCTGAGGAAAGAATCAAGGAACACCGACATGGAACAGAGTCAACAACACCTGAGGAAAGAACCAAGGAACACCGACATGGAACAGAGTCAATAACACCTGAGGAAAGAACCAAGGAACACTGACATGGAACAGAGTCAACAACACCTGAGGAAAGAACCAAGGAACACCGACATGGAACAGAGTCAATAACACCTGAGGAAAGAACCAAGGAACACCGACATGGAACAGAGTCAACAACACCTGAGGAAAGAACCAAGGAACACCGACATGGAACAGAGTCAACAACACCTGAGGAAAGAACCAAGGAACACCGACATGGAACAGAGTCAATAACACCTGAGGAAAGAACCAAGGAACACCGACATGGAACAGAGTCAATAACACCTGAGGAAAGAACCAAGGAACACCGACATGGAACAGAGTCAATAACACCTGAGGAAAGAACCAAGGAACACTGACATGGAACAGAGTCAACAACACCTGAGGAAAGAACCAAGGAACACTGACATGGAACAGAGTCAATAACACCTGAGGAAAGAACCAAGGAACACTGACATGGAACAGAGTCAACAACACCTGAGGAAAGAACCAAGGTGAGTGGCAGATATAGGAAGGTAATCAGCCAGGTGAGTTTGATGAAGCGCTGGTGCTCATAACGGTGGTGACAGGTGTGGGTAATATTGAGCATCTTGGTGACCTAGAGGCTGGAGAGGGAGTATCTGTGACAAACGGATATAAAGCACTCCGTATGTCATCGTCATTAATAGTTTAAAAATGGAAGGTGGATTTGAGCTACAGTGACAGTACAGGTGGAATTGAGATACAGTGACAGTACAGGTGGAATTGAGCTTAACCATCTGAAAGGGACTAATTGTGAGACTCACCTCATTGCTGGCAGCAGTGCCGGCCCCCAACAACAGACATTAGACAGGCTCTTCACACAAGTATGATAAGGGACAGAGTAAGAAAATCACAGTGCTGATTACAGAAATGATTGCAGTTGATATGCAGCCATTTTCAATAGTGAAGGATATCAGGTTTAATGCCCATGTCGAAAAACCGTGTTGCACTCAAACACCCCATACGTGGCGTTAACAACAGATTGTTAGACGTCTGTGAACACACTGTCATACTGCTCGGCCTCCAACCGCTAGGCACTACAGAGGGTAGTGTGTACGGCCCAGTACATCACTGGGGCCAAGACTCAAGTCACCCTAGTCATAGACTGTTCTCTCTGCTACCGCACGGCAAGCAGTACTGGAGAGCCAAGTCTAGGTCCAAAAGTCAGCTTCTACCCCCAAGCCATAAGACTCCTGAACAGCTAACCCCCCCGAACCCCCCCCCCCCCCCCTCCACAACCCCTATTTTACACTGTTGCTCCTCTTTGTTTATTATCTATGCATAGTCACTTTAACTCTACCTACATGTACATATTACCTCGACTAACCGGTGCCTCCTCACATTGACTCTGTACTGGTACTTCCTATATATAGCCTCCTCACATTGACTCTGTACTGGTACTTCCTATATATAGCCTCCTCACATTGACTCTGTACTGGTACCCCTGTATATAGCCTCCTCACATTGACTCTGTACTGGTACCCCTGTATATAGCCTCCTCACATTGACTCTGTACTGGTACCCCTGTATATAGCCTCCTCACATTGACTCTGTACTGGTACCCCTGTATATAGCCTCCTCACATTGACTCTGTACTGGTACCCCTGTATATAGCCTCCTCACATTGACTCTGTACTGGTACCCCTGTATATAGCCTCCTCACATTGACTCTGTACTGGTACCCCTGTATATAGCCTCCTCACATCGACTCTGTACTGGTACCCCTGTATATAGCCTCCTCACATTGACTCTGTACCTGTACTTCCTGTATGTAGCCTCGCTTCTGTTATTTTATTGCTGCTCTTTAAATATTTGTATTATTACATTTTTTACATAACTCCACTGTTGGTTAAGGTCTTGTAAGTAAGCATTTCACTGTAAGGTCTACACCTGTAAGGTCTATATAAAAATTTGATTTGATTTGATCACTGCAACAATCCATCACATTTATGAGAAGTAGGACGTAAAGTCTCATGTACTGACCACTGAGAACATGGAGGAGGGGCACACGTAAAGTCTCATGTACTGACCACTGAGAACATGGAGGAGGGGCACACGTAAAGTCTCATGTACTGACCACTGAGAACATGGAGGAGGGGCACACGTAAAGTCTCATGTACTGACCACTGAGAACATGGAGGAGGGGCACATGTAAAGTCTCATGTACTGACCACTGAGAACATGGAGGAGGGGCACACGTAAGGTCTTATGTACTGACCACTGAGAACATGGAGGAGAGGCACACGGCAGAGAGAGAACTTAAAACAGCATGAACTACCATCGTTGCTGAGTGGGTTGGGGACAGCAGTCTGGTAGCCATGACTGTGGTAGATTAATCTGCATTGCCCCCTATCGGTCATACGCGTTTTCGAATCGTTTAAACGTTGAAGCAATAAAAAGAATGGTTGTTTAAACGTTAAGCTTTTTTCTATATATTTGTTTTATTTGTCACATCCCTTAAGTGAGTGCAGAGTTACTGTCTTAGTGTGTGGATGTTGGGTCTGAATCTCTGCCTCAAAATGGATACATACAGCCACCATCCACCATCAGTACAGAGTCTTGACACCAGGCTTCACTGAGATAAAGACAAAGCAATAGAAGAGGCAGAGCAAAGCCCTGAGGGATACACAGGCTAGGCCTGAGCTAAAACAACCAGCCGCCCAATTCACTGCTAGGATAATGAGCTTTTCCCTCCACCCAGTGTTGGGATAAACCTGTATTCAAAGTGTGAGTTCGAGTTCGAGTGTGAGTGTGAGTTCGAGTCCGAGTTCGAGTGTGAGTGTGAGTTCGAGTATGAGTGTGAGTGTGAGAGTGTCTGTCTGTGTGTGTGTGTGTGTGTGTGTGAGAGAGTGTCTGTCTGTGTGTGTGTGTGTGTGTGGTGTGTGTGTGTGTGTGTGTGTGTGTGTGTGTGTGTGTGTGTGTGTGTGTGTGTGTGTGTGTGTGTGTGTGTGTGTGTGTGTGTGTGTGTGTGTGTGTGTGTGTGTGTGTGTGTGTGTGTGTGTGTGTGTGTGTGAGTGAGAGTGTCTGTCTGTGTGTGTGTGTGTGTGAGAGTGTCTGTCTGTGTGTGTGTGTGTGTGTGTGTGTGTGTATCTCCCAGGAGTGTTTGGGTGAATCTAAATGCTGCACGTTGGCATAAGAGGATTTGGCTTCTTCGTTGTCGTGGTAATGAGCTGTGATAAACACGGCTTTACTCCTCTCCCACACACATACAAACACACACACGTACACACACATGTACACACAAACTGCCCCGTAAACATACACACACTCTTGCCGTATGCACTAATGGGAAAATAGAGGGTTTACATCAGCGATGTTACCCTGGTGATTTCCCAGGAGCTGGAAGTACACGTAACTGTTGCAGTTCTCCCTTGGGTCACACAGAAAAATTGACTGGAGGCTCAAATTCCTCTGAAGTATTCCAACGGAGTGATTAGACTTGTGTTGTGTTGCTTTGCCATCATTTTTAGATTGAAATGTGCAGTTAATCAGATATTATTTGCACCTTGACTTTAAAAAGAGTAGTCCTTTGCGAAATATGACACAATAGTGTGTTATGTCTTGATGTGACGTTCAACTAAATCAGAACAAAGCTACCGTTTAGAGTATTTTGCTTTATTGGTGCTAAACGTTACACCTTGCTAGTCAATGAAGTGTTCCTTTCATAGTGCATGGAAACTGCGTAGTCCCAACCTCGTTGATTGTTACGAAACCGTCTCCTTTAACAGACAGTCAACCTTTGAAGCAAACACTGTCTCCTCCAAGTTACAGACAACACCTTATCTCTTTACTACATGTGATCAATGGAGAGGAGTTGGATTAGGGAGACAGCAATCAGTCCTCTGAAGGATTTAAACCTGCATTATCATGATCAAATACCTGGGCTTGGCCACTCACATGAGATCAATAGAATAGAATATCACAAAGGTGTGTGTGTGTGTGTCAGATTGAACAGCGTGCCACCAGGGTGTGTGGGTGATATACTGTAGGAGGCCTGATGGGTCCCTCTCCACAGCACAGTGTTAATAATGTAATACGCATCTTTATATCTATTATTACAGTTTTATTTTTTGCTAACAAGCATTGGTCAATACTGAAGCCACTTTTTCAAAACTCTCCACACAGTCTGCATTACCAACATGCATCTTGGCCAAACAGTTAATCTCACATCCAAAACTCACTCAAACCACCAAAACACTTCATTCATGTCTCAAAATAAGCTAATTCGACCATAACACTGGCAACAATTCTCACACAGAAAGCATACATTGTCACTCATAACACACTGACCTAAATAACACTAACAGCAGGGAGCATTATATAAATTATGAACTTTTCTCTTTGAAGTTTGAATGATTTTTCACATAAATCAGTATTTCATTATAGAATAAGATGAACACCTTTTCACTTTATTGACTGTACTAAAGTATATGTAACAAGAATGATTCAGAAATGCAGCAATTTGCTTCAATATAATACATTTTTTCTATATCTTTGCATATAGCAATTTACTTGTGAAAAAAATATATATCTTAAATTCCAGGACTGCAATAATAATTACCTAGTGATCAGAGCGTTGGGCCAGTAACTGAAAGGTTGCTGGATTGAATCCCTAAACCGACAAGGTGAAAATCTGTTGATGTGTCCTTGAGCAAAGCACTTACAGTTTTTCTCAATAGATTTGGTACATTTCTCCAAACTCAGGTAACTGCTCTCAAAACATTTAACACAGTGATCTGTACACTTCCCACATCTAAATTTAGAATTTCATATTTTCCCGCTGAGTACCCAGACAGAATGCCTCAAGATTCCCTTTACTGTTCGAGCTGAGAGGACGCAGTAGATCTGGGATTATCTAATGCTGGTTTCTGGAGCGAGGTACAGAAATTACCATTCTGGGCTTACATCCCATAACTCTCTGAAAACCATACAGAGTCAGGAAGTGTTTTTTACAAAATCAGTTACCCTGAGCACTGATGACCTTTGCACACGCTTCAGGAGACATTCTACAGGATGTGCTAGGATACGTTGTCTTTTTAAGTTATTTTCTTAATGTCAGACGTGTGTGTGTGTGTGTGTGTGTGTGTGTGTGTGTGTGTGTGTGTGTGTGTGTAGTCAATTATCATACTTGACTAAAAGTAAAGTTACAGTACCTTCATAGAAAATGACTCAAGTAAAAGTGAAAGTCACCCAGTAAAATACTACTTGACTAAAAGTCTAAAAGTATTTGGTTTTAAAAATAGAGTAAATGAAATTGCTAAAATATTCTTAAGTATTACAGTTTTTGCCGATTGCTTACACACTAAAAGTGAAAGCTTAGACAAAAGCATCAAAACCTTAACATGCCATAAACAAAGGCACCAAAAGTACAAACACATTTTCTGCTTTGCACTTTGTTTGCAATTCTGCGACACACTTGCAAAATTCTACACACTGTTTCTTACATTAGACACTTTGTTCAAGAATGAAATCTCTTGCAATCATTGGGAAAACATTTCTATTCAAAATGCAAAACATACCTGGAATTGGCAACACCCACAAACACACATGAAAACACTCATACAGTAATTGAACACCAATTAGTCTGAGCCTTAGCACTACAAATATACCTCAGGGAAGCTCACCTCTTTTGTGTGAACTTTGCATGGAGGCAGTGCGAGTGAGAGGAATAGGAAGAGGAAGAGGAAGAGAGAGAGGAGGAGTAGGAGGAGGACAAGAACATAGAAGGGGACCAGGCAATAGACGGAGACATATTTCCGACGACATTAGGGACATTTTTGTGGACCATGTCATAAATCATGGCCTGACGATGAGGGAGGCTGGGCAGAGAGTCCAGCCCAACCTGAGTCGCTACATGGTAGCATCCATAATACGGACATTTAGACTGGAGAACAGGTATGTCTTCAACTTTCTACACTAGACTGTACCTATATAATTGTTACACATCATTCTGCATCACAGTACAATACAATGTAGTCCTACAATATTAGCTCTATGCTCCCCAGTGAACAACACAACTAGGTATAGTGCTGTGAAGTACACGTAATACAGTGTTGATGTTACTCTGTACAGTATGACAGTACAGTATGTAAAAAATAACCTAACTAATGACATCATATTCTTGCATTTTCTACAGAACTGCCAGACGACCTCCTGAGGGTGGTAGGCAACGTCTGTTTACTCATGAACAGGAACTGGCCATTGACAATCTAGTGTTGGCAATAAACACCATCCGCCTACATCAACTACGAGAGCAAATAATCGCAGATCACACAACATTCCATAATATCTGCCCCATCTTGCGTCAACACCAACTTACGATGAAGCAGCTGTACCGGTTTCCATTTGAGAGGAACAGCGTTAGAGTCAAAGACCTTCGCTATGACTATATGCAAGTAAGTGTCACTGTACTATACTGTAATACAGTAATGACAGTAGATTGTGTACTATTGTGGGGGTGGGGGGTGGGGGTTGTCTGTGGGGGTTGAATGTGTCTGACCCAACCCACCCCCCACCCTTGTGTGAAAATGTAGACATTGTAGTCCTGTGTTTGGAGTTACACCATATTCACAGTACTGTGAATTCATTTTTTGTCTCAGCCTCATGAGTTCATTTTCATTGATGGAGCTGGATTCAATCTAGCTAAAAGCAGGTGTCGGAGCCCAGATGTTAATGGACAAAGAGCCGTTATGAATGTCCCTGGGCAGCGTGGGGGAAATATCACCTTGTGTGCCGCCATTAGTCTGCAAGGAGTTCTCCATCACCATGCCACCGTAGGTCCCTAAAATACTGCACACATACAGTAATCATAGTTCTGGATGCACTACATAATGCAGTTGTACAGGATGGACCAGAGCAGCCCAAGTTTGTTGTCATCTGGGATAATGTTAGTTTCCACCGGGCTGCTCTAGTCAGGGACTGGTTCACCAACCACAATAAGTTCACAGTTGTATTCTTGCCCCCTTATTTTCTGCTTGGCGTTGGAAAGTGTATGACCACATGCCTGTATCCATCCCTGGACTGACCCCACATTGAGGTGGGGTCAGTCCAGGGTTGGATATGGCACGCAAGGCAATATATTCCCCATTGCCTAGGCAGGGATGACGTTGCTTGTGATGTGGATGCGGTAATGTGGCCAGACCCTGGCAGAAAGTGGGATCAATAAACCATCCACCCCATCCCTTACAATCCCTTACAAATACTATTTTTTGTTTACCATTGCACTGTAATTTGACTGTAACTAACATATTGTATTGATTGCTGTACTGTAATTCTACTTTTCTTTGTGGGCCTGTTTTCCGGGCCTGTTTTGGGTGATTGGGTTTTGCAAGGGCTTGGTGAACGTGGTGGTGGATAGGAGTAATCCCATGACTCTGGTCCAGAAGGTTGTGTGTTCTTAATCCTTATTTAAACCATTAGGAATGAGTGCCTAAACACTTACATTTGACGTTTTGGAGAAATGTAATGGTATGTTTTTTTTTTGTTTTTTTTTTAAATTTAACCTTTATTTAACCAGGTAGGTCAGTTGAGAACAAGTTCTCATTTGCAACTGCGACCTGGCCAAGACAAAGCAACAATAGAAAATCTATATACAGAGTGCAAAATGTAGTGCAAAATGCAATAAGGTTAGGAGGTAAGACAATAAATAGGCCATAGTGGCCTATTACAGATTAGCATTAACACAGGAATGAAGGATGTGCAAATTATGATGTGCAAAAAAAGATACTGGAGTGCAAGATTAGCGAAAAATAATAAAAATAAATATGGGGATGAGGTAGTAGTGTGGGCTATTTACAGAAGGGCTATGTACAGGTGCAGTGATCGATAAGCAGCTTTGACAGCTGATGCTTAAAGTTAGTGAGAGAGATAGGAACCTCTAGCTTAAATGATTTTTGCAATTCGTTCCAGTATAATGAATATATAATGAAGGCCAGCCAACGAGAGCATACAGGTCGCTGTGGTGGGTAGTATATGGGGCTTTGGTAACAAAACGGATGGCACTGTGATAGATTACATCCAATTTGGCAGCAGAGAACTGGAAGGAATGGCGGCCAAAGGAGGTGTTGGCTTTGGGGGTGACCAGTGAGATTTACCTGCTGGAGCGCATGCTACTGGTGGGTGTTGCTATGGTGACCAGTGAGCTGAGATAGGGCGGGGATTTACCTAATAAAGACTTATAGATGACCTGGAGCCAGTGGGTTTGGCGACGAATATATAATGAAGGCCAGCCAACGAGAGCATACAGGTCGCTGTGGTGGGTAGTATATGGGGCTTTGGTAACAAAACGGATGGCACTGTGATAGACTACATCCAATTTGCTGAGCAGAGTGTTGGAGGCTAATTTGTAAATGACATCGCCGAAATCAAGGATCGGTAGGATAGTCAGTTTTACAAGGGCATGTTTGGCAGCATGAGTGAAGGAGGCTTTGTTGCGAAATAGGAAGCCGATTCTGGATTTAATTTTGGATTGGAGATGGTTGATGTGAGTCTGGAAGTTGAGTTTTAGGTATTTGGGTATTTGTAGGAGTCAACGTATTCTAAGTCGGACCCGTCGAGAGTAGTGATGATAGTCCTGTGGGCAGGTGCGGGCAGCGTTCGTTAGAAAAGCATGCATTTGGTTTTACTAGCATTTAAGAGCAGTTGGAGGCCACGGAAGGAGTGTTGTATGGCATTGAAGCTTGTTTGAAGGTTAGTAAACACAGTGTCCAAAGAGGGGCCAGATGTATACAGAATGGTGTCGTCTGCGTAGAGATGGATCAGAGAGTCAACAGCAACGAGAGCGACATTGTTGATGTATATAGAAAAAAGGGTTGGCCCAAGAATTGAACCCTGTGGCACCCCCATAGAAACTGCCAGAGGATCGGAAAACAGGCCCTCCGATTTGACACACTGAACTCTGTCTGCGAAGTAGTTGGAGAACCAGGCAAGGCAGTCACTTGAGAAACCAAAGCTGTTGAGTCTGCCAATAAGAATTGGGTGATTGACAGAGTCGAAAGCCTTGGCCAGGTCGATGAAGACGGCTGCACAGTACTGTCTTTTATCGATGGCGATTATGATATCGTTCAGTACCTTGAGCGTAGCTGAGGTGCACCCATGACCAGCTCGGAAACCAGATTGCATAGCAGAGAAGGTACGGTGGGATTCGAAGTGGTCAGTTATCTGTTTGTTAACTTGGCTTTCGAAGACTTTAGAAAGGCAGGGCAGGATGGATATAGGTCTATAACAGTTTGGGTCTAGAGTGTCTCCCCCTTTGAAGAGGGGGATGACCGTGGCAGCTTTCCAATCTCTAGGGATCTCAGACAATACGAAAGAGAGGCTAGTGATAGGTGTTGCAACAATTTTGGCTGATAATTTCAGAAAGAGAGGGTCCAGATTGTCTAGCCCAGCAGATTTGTAGGGGTCCAGATTTAGCAGCTCTTTCAGAACATCAGCCGTCTGGATTTGGGTGAAGGAGAAGGAGAAGCGGGGGGGGGGGGCTTGGGCAAGTAGCTGCCGGTGGCACAGAGCTGTTGGCCGGGGTAGGGGTAGCCAGGTGGAAAGCATGGCCAGCCGTAGCAAAATGCTTATTGAAATTTTCGATAATCGTGGATTTATCGGTGGTGACAGTGTTTCCGAGCCTCAATGCAGTGGGCAACTGGGAGGAGATGCTCTTATTCTCCATGGACTTTACAGTGTCCCAAAACTTTTTGGAGTTAGTACTACAGGAAGCAAATTTCTGTTTGAAAAAGCTGGCCTTTGCTTTTCTAACTAACTTGTTCCTGACTTCCATGAATAGCTGCATATCGCGGGGGCTATTCGATGCTAATGCAGTGCGCCACAGGATGTTTTTGTGTTGGTCTAGTGCAGTCAAGTCTGAGGGGAACCAAGGGCTATATCTGTTCTTAGTTCTACGTTTTTTGAAAGGGGCATTCTTATTTAGGAGGGTGAGGAAAGCACTTTTAAAGAACAACCAGGCATCCTCTACTGACGGGATGAGGTCAATATCCTTCCAGGATACCTGGGCCAGATCGAATAGAAAGGCCTGCTCGCAAAAGTGTTTTAGGGAGCGTTTGACAGTGATAAGGGATGGTCGTTTGACCGCTGACCCATTTGCGAACGCAGGCGATGAGGCAGTGATCGCTGAGATCCTGGTTGAAAACAGAGGAGGTGTATTTGGAGGGCAAGTTAGTCAGGATGATATCAATGATGGTACCCATGTTTACGAATTTTGGGTTGTACCTGGTGGGTTCCTTGATAATTTGTGTGAGATTGAGGGCATCTATCTTAGATTGAAGGACAGCCGGGGTGTTAAGCATATCCCAGTTTAAGTCACCTAACAGTACAAACTCTGAAGATATATGGGGGGCAATCAATTCACATATGGAGTCCAGGGCACAGCTGGGGGCTGAGGGGGGTCTGTAACAGGCAGCAACGGTGAGAGACTTATTTCTGGAAAGGTGGATTTTTAAGAGTAGAAACTCAAACTGTTTGGGCACAGACCTGGACAGTATGTCAGAAATCTGCAGGTTATCTCTGCAGTAGATTGCAACTCCGCCCCCTTTGGCAGTTCTATCTTGACGGGAAATATTGTAGTTGGGGATGGAAATTTCCGAATTTTTGGTGGCCTTCCTGAGCCAGGATTCAGACACGGCTAGGACATCCGAGCCAGGATTCATCTGTCCATCGATTGCTCTGCATGTATGGAGGTCTGTGTGTGACTGATGGATGACAAGAGGAGGAGAGGAGGGGGAGGGAGAGCAGGAGAGGAGGGGGAGGTAGAGGAGTAGAGGAGGGGGAGGGAGAGGAGGAGAGGAGGGGGAGGAAGAGGAGGAGAGGGGGGGAGAGGAGGAGAGGAGGGGAGGGAGAGGAGGAGAGGAGCGGTAGGAAGAGGAGGAGGGGAGGGAGAGGAGGAGAGGAGCGGGAGGAAGAGGAGGAGGGGTGGGAGAGGAGGAGGGGAGGGAGAGGAGGAGAGGAGCGGGAGGAAGAGGAGGAGGGGTGGGAGAGGAGGAGTGGAGGAGAGGAGGATGAGGAGGGGGAGGAAGAGGAGGAGGGGAGGAGAAGAGGAGAGGAGGGGGAGGAAGAGAAGGAGAAGAGGAGAGGAGGGGGAGGAAGAGGAGGAGAAGAGGAGAGGAGGGGAGGAAGAGGAGGAGGAGGAAGAAGAGGAGAGGAGGGGGAGGAAGAGCAGGAGAAGAGGAGAGGAGGGGAGGAAGAGGAGGAGAAGAGGAGAGGAGGGGAGGAATAAGAGGAGAGGAGGAGGAGGAAGAGGAGGAGAAGAGGAGAGGAGGGGAGGAAGAGGAGGAGAAGAGGAGAGGAGGGGAGGAATAAGAGGAGAGGAGGAGGAGGAAGAGGAGGAGGAAAGGAGATTAGGGGGAAGAAGAGGAGGAGAAAAGGAGAGGAGGGGGAAGAAGAGGAGGAGAGGTGCCCTGAGAAGTGTGTAGATGTTGCCATAGAAAATTGAGATATTTGCCATAATTGCAGGCAACAGAAAGGGTGTGTGTCGCCCTTTTAATTACAGATTGTTTTATGTTAGCTGTCAGTCAAAATGTAAGTTTAGGCCTGAATTCCAACTGGTTAAAGTTAGGGTTAAGGTTAGGGTTAAGGTTTGTGAGAGGGTAGAAACTGGAAAATTACAAACAAAATGACCACTGGGATGCTGAGTGCTCATCACAAGCTTAATAACTAGATGGTAACAGGCACTCGTGTAGTCCCTAGTGGACGGCTGAAAATTGCCATTGAAATCAAAAGCCACGCCATGCCATAACGTCAACATTCTAAATATGGCTACACAGCACATAATCCACTGGAGTTTGAAATGAGATTTGATTTGTTGAAAATGTTGTTGTTTTATTGTTGTTTTGACTGTCCACAAGAAGATTTGGAGTCTGTTCAGTGTGTCTGTACTGCTTGTTGAGTTGGAGTCAGTTCAGTATGTCTGTACTGCTTGTTGAGTTGGAGTCAGTTCAGTATGTCTGTACTGCTTGTTGAGTTGGAGTCAGTTCAGTATGTCTGTACTGCTTGTTGAGTTGGAGTCTGTTCAGTATGTCTGTACTGCTTGTTGAGTTGGAGTCAGTTCAGTATGTCTGTACTGCTTGTTGAGTTGGAGTCTGTTCAGTATGTCTGTACTGCTTGTTGAGTTGGAGTCTGTTCAGTATGTCTGTACTGCTTGTTGAGTCGGTGTCTGTTCAGTATGTCTGTACTGCTTGTTGATTTGGAGTCTGTTCAGTATGTGTTTATTCTACTTATTGCAGCATTACCTGCTTTTTGTTATTCACCTAAAGGAAGCCCATTTCAAGATAATGCTATTTAGAATTTGCACCATTTGAATCCAATGCATTTTGAAGGATGTTCCCTTTGAAGTCAATGCTATTCAAACTAGGTCTCCTTTGAAGTCAATGCATGTCTGATTTCAAAGTCAATTACTTTTAAATGAATTTACAGGTGACATGTGTAGCTACCCTCTTCAATGGTGACCGTCTGGTTCAGTGCTCCTTAGACAATGGTTAAGGTCTTGTCCTTTCAGCTCAGTTAATGGTAATATCTGTTTATCTGTTCTAAAGGGCCACTTGGCCTTGTCTAGTGTGACTAAGACTCAGCTCCATCCCATTTACAGCTATCCATAAGGTGTGTGTGTGTGTATATGTGTGTATGTGTATGTGTGTGTGTGTATGTGTATGTGTATGTGTCTGTGTCTGTGTCTGTGTCTGTGTCTGTCTGTGTGTGTGTGTATGTGTGTGTGTGTGTGTGTGTGTGTGTGTGTGTGTGTGTGTGTGTGTGTGTGTGTGTGTGTGTGTGTGTGGCCTTGATTAGGTGTAGGCCCTCATTGTAATTAAGAATTTGTTCTTAACTGACTTGCCTAGTTAAATAAAGGTTCAATTTAGTGTGAAAGTGGCAGAAATCCATTGGATCCAAAGATAACAGATTAATCTGCTATTGTC
>CM042378.1:31559510-31574510 GCA_023634145.1 Thymallus thymallus | reverse complement strand
ACGTTTCCTGTAGTTCTTGACCAGGTTTGCACACACTGCAGCGGGGATTTTGGCCCACTCTTCCATACAGACCTTCTCCAGATCCTTCAGGTTTCGGGGCTGTCGCTGGGCAATACAGACTTTCAGCTCCCTCCAAATATTTTCTATTGGGTTCAGGTCTGGAGACTGGCTAGGCCACTCCAGGACCTTGAGATGCTTCTTACGGAGCCACTCCTTAGTTGCCCTGGCTGTGTGTTTCGGGTCGTTGTCATGCTGGAAGACCCAGCCACGACCCATCTTCAATGCTCTTACTGAGCTCTATTTATTTGCTCTATTTTTGTCTCATCAGACCACATGACCTTCTCCCATTCCTCCTCTGGATCATCCAGATGGTCATTGGCAAACTTCAGACAGGCCTGGACATGCGCTGGCTTGAGCAGGGGGACCTTGCGTGCGCTGCAGGATTTTAATCCATGACGGCGTAGTGTATTACTAATGGTTTTCTTTGAGACTGTGGTCCCAGCTCTCTTCAGGTCATTGACCAGGTCCTGCCGTGTAGTTCTGGGCTGATCCCTCACCTTCCTCATGATCATTGATGCCCCACGAGGTGAGATCTTGCATGGTGCCCCAGACCGAGGGAGATTGACCGTCATCTTGAACTTCTTCCATTTTCTAATAATTGCGCCAACAGTTGTTGCCTTCTCACCAAGCTGCTTCCCTATTGTCCTGTAGCCCATCCCAGCCTTGTGCAGGTCTACAATTTTATCCCTGATGTCCTTACACAGCTCTCTGGTCTTGGCCATTGTGAAGAGGTTGGAGTCTGTTTGATTGAGTGTGTGGACAGGTGTCTTTTATACAGGTAACGAGTTCAAACAGTTGCAGTTAATACAGGTAATGAGTGGAGAACAGGAGGGCTTCTTAAAGAAAAACTAACAGGTCTGTGAGAGCCGGAATTCTTACTGGTTGGTAGGTGATCAAATACTTATGTCATGTAGTAAAATGCAAATTATTTATTTAAAAATCATACAATGTGATTTTCTGGATTTTTGTTTTAGATTCCGTCTCTCACAGTTGAAGTGTACCTATGATAAAAATTACAGACCTCTACATGCTTTGTAAGTAGGAAAACCTGCAAAATCGGCAGTGTATCAAATACTTGTTCTCCCCACTGTATACATCATGTGAAACAAGTTATTTTTCTTTATTTATTTATTTTTATAATAACAGATCATATCATGATAGTCTGGTAGTTTATACAAATGAAAATGAATTTGCCTCATTTGATGGATTCATTTTTTTTATTCAGTACACCATGTATTCCTACAAAATATAGTAGTAGTACAGATAATTAATTTTATTAATTGGCATATATTTCGTAATTATTAAGATTAACATCGCGCAACTGCGGCCGCAATTTTAGTTTGTAAAAAGTTTGGTCCGATCTGGAGAGACTAATTGGAGTGCAGATGCAGAAGTCACTTACAACCATTCTGAGATTACAACGACACGTGACGACATCTCTGAAATGTCCCATTCTAATGGACAGATCATGGACGAAATAAGATAAGATTGTTTTACAACATAAATACCATGGTCAATGATGAATTCTGGCTATTTAAAGTCGTACTATGAGGAGGTAGATCATCAATTAAACCGATTAAGCGTGTTGCTTCTAATTAAGGTAACGTTAAGTTAGCTTTAGGTAGCAAAGATAGTTTTAGGTTGGCCTAAGGTTAACTAACAAGCTTGTTGGTTTGCGTCTTAACCCTGTAAGACCCCTTGTTGTAAAATTACAACGTTACCTTTAGCCATCCTTAAAAACAATCTGTTATATTTTATCTTACTTTTTACCACATTCCCAATGCTATTGGATCATACATTTGTTTATAAGTCCCGCCTTAGGGCCACAAACTCACACAACCTCTCAAGGTTTCCTTCGAACAACATCTCTTTGTTTCAATTGACAAGATTCATCAGAGTCAAGTAAGTAAAATGTATTTTATATATTTTTTGGTTGTTATTATAATGTCTAGAGCATGTACATATGTAGTTATTATGGAATAGATGCATCAAATTTCATTTAGAGCTTGTTATATATTTGTTGCAATTATACAACACTGGGTGATTGTAGTAGTCAAAATAGCAGGCTTGTTCTAGTGGGTTCAAACAGGTTGTATTCCCTCCACTCCACCACTGCCTGAAACAGAGTATTTTCTTTATACATGGACAGTATACATTCTACACTTGTGTTGAGTTCTGGTCAAATTTGACTGATTTAAAAGTTTATCTCAAGAAAATGTAGTTAATTTGATCAGACTGACCTAAAAATCCAGAGGATATCAACAGACAATTCAGTTCTGGGAAAGGTGAAAATGTTCCTGAATGTGGTGTGTGGATGTAAGTGGGGGTGTGAATGTTTTCCTTTTAGTATGATAATTTAGAGCATAACAAGCAGTATTGTTATGTCCAGGCAGTATTGTGTGACTAAATGGCTGGTAAATGGGATACATTTACATTTAGGACATTTAGCAGACGCTTTTGTCCTAAGCAACTTACAATAGGCAGACAGTTTTTGTCTGCCTGGAAAACATTTAAACTCTGACCACTTGGTCCACCACCCTATCTATTACTTCAGGTTATGTACTACAATATAAAAAGCATTATAATACATGTTAATTAATTGATATTTTATTTTCAGAATGCCACCAGCAAGGAATGAGCCGCGATACAGTGTGCAGGATGTGATTGATGTCATCCAAAACGGAGAGAGTGAAGTTGAGATGGAACTCAATGACACTGATGAGAGTGATGAAGACTCAGATGAAGATGTCTGTCAACAAGTGGACAAAGAAAACCAACCACCCATGGACTGTCCAGCTGATAATTACGAGGACATCGAGCCAAAAACAAGCAAACACACCATGCCCCGTGACAGGTATCGCTGGCTGAAAAAAGATTTCATCAGTCCCAACACTGATTTTTCTGGTCTGGATATCAGACCAGAAAAAGATGACATATCCCTCCATACACCATTGGAATACTTCCAGAAGTTTGTGTCCGAAGACATGATTGAGGCTCTGACACAAAACACAAATGAGTACAGCTTTCAGACACATGGAACATCTGTAAACACCACGACAAAGGAAATTGAAAAAATGTTTGGCATGTACCTGAAGATGGGCCGTATGCATTGTGAGACAGAGACATGGTACTCCCCTGTTGCTGATGTGATGCCACGCAACAGATTCCAATCCCTGTTGACGTCATTACATTTTGTAAACAACATGACAGTATCTGAGACGAAAAAGAAAGACAAACTATGGAAACTCAGACCATGGCTTAATTCATTCAGAGAGAAATGCCTGCAAGTGGTACCAGAAGAGCACAACTCTGTGGATGAGATGATGATTCCTTTCAAGGGGAAATTCAGCAGCATCAAGCAATATACGCGAGGCAAGCCAAACCCATGGGGATTCAAAGTATGGGTGAGAACTGGAAGCTCTGGCATGATGTGTGACTTCGATGTCTACCAAGGCAGTGTCAACGGAATACGAGCCAAATCTGAACTTGCATTGTCAGGTGATGTTGTGATGAAACTTGCTTCCACACTTCCAGAAGGTCAGAACTACAAAATGTATGCGGACAACTACTTCACCTGTGTTCCATTATTAGTGAAGCTCCTCGATCGGGGAATTCATTATGTGGGAACAGCCAGGCAGGTGCGCCTACCTAACTGTAACCTCGAAGATGAGAAGAGCTTGAAGAAGAAGGGGAGAGGAAGCTATGACGTCAGAGTGGAGGGGAATCACAACATCTGTGCTGTCAAATGGTATGACAACAGGGCCGTCACACTTGTGTCATCCTTTGCTGGACCTGAACCTGTACAGAAGATTCAACGCTGGGACAAAACCAACAGAACCTACATTGAAGTTGAGAGGCCTTACATTGTTGGTGCCTACAACAAGTACATGGGAGGTGTGGATTTGTTGGACTCATTTACAGCCAAATATAAGTTCCCCATCAAATCCCGTCGCTGGTACATGTACATCTTCTGGCACACCATCATCCTCGCTGTGGTCAATGCCTTGCTCCTCTACAAGCGGGACTGCCAAGCTCTCAAGATGTCTAGCAAAGAGACAATGAACAGGAGACAGTTTCAGGCACAGCTAGCATCCTCTCTCATCCTGGTAAACACAACACTTCAAACTCCAAAGAGAGGACGACCATCTCCAGGCAAAGGGAGCCCAGCAACACAGACAGTGACATCAAAAAGCCCTCTGAATGCTCAGAAGAGACCGTCCGAGAGATGTGCACACCTCCCATTGGATGTACGCAAGGACCAAGTTGCACATTTCCCACGTAAGACAGGGAAAGAGAGTGTGAAGACTGCATCAGGTCAGCTCCGGTATTGCTCCAGAATAGAACCTGGGAAGCCGTGAAATTTTACATAAAGAACCGAATTACAGCACTGAAGAGGGAGTGTGAGAAAAGAAAGTAAAGGTGTTCATTAAAGAGAAGAGAAAGTAAAGGTGTTCATTAAAGAGAAAAGAAAGTAAAGGTGTTCATGGAAGAGAAGTTTTGCACTCCTTAACATTGTTGGGACATTATGTGAACTTCATAACTAAATGTTTGTTTAAAAGCTATGACAAATAAAGTTGTCAGAACTACTTTTTCCAAAGAATAATTTATTTGAATGGAATACAATTAAATGTATTTGCAATGCAGTTGTGTTAGCAGGGAGCATCTGCTGACCTGTGTCTGAAGATGCTGAAGAAGTTTTAGGTGAGGTCCCCATTGGTAACCTTTTAAACACACACAGTGACGTCATGAATTAGCATATCAAAACATTACGTCACAGGTCCCCTGGAGGGTCTTCTACCTGACCGGGTCCCCAGCAGTTTGTAAAATGTCAGGTCAGTCTTCTGGGGGTCAGACTCAAGTTTACAAGTGATAGCTGTTATAACAGCTGTAAATGGAGTGTGGATCAGTTTCTGCCTTGTCTGTAGACCACTCACAAAGGGTGGTTCCCACCAGGCTGCATGTTGTCATGTGTCCCCACCCAGTAGCAAAAACAGGTATGTGTGTGTGTGTGTGTGTGAGTGTGAGTGTGTGTGTGTGTGTGTGTGTGTGTGTGTGTGTGTGTGTGTGTGTGTGTGTGTGTGTGTGTGTGTGTGTGTGTGTGTGGTTGAGGGAAAATGTAGTGTGATCATTGTACTCCATCCACAACACTGCAGGCAAGAGACACATTAATGTCTAGTACTGCTGTTGACTTAGAAATAACATGGAGTGATAGAACACAATCAGCAGGCATGAACACAAAGTAACAACCATGTATTTAAAGCTGCTAGATACTAGCAATTACCAGTGTGAAGTACATACTTAAGGACAGGCAGGGACACCTCCACTAGACTGATGAAACATGTCAGAGTAAAGGGTCACCAGTCTGGGTAGAGTAGGACTGTTCTAGAATGTAAATATAGTATTATTATGTAAACACACGGATTCTAGAGACAGAGGAGAGAGTGATTCTAGAGACAGAGGAGACAGGGTACTAGAGATAGAGAAGACAGGGATTCTAGAAACAGAGGAGAGAGTGATTCTAGAGACAGAGGAGACAGGGATTCTAGAGACAGAGGAGACAGGGATTCTAGAGACAGAGGAGAGAGTGATTCTAGAGACAGAGGAGAGAGTGATTCTAGAGACAGAGGAGACAGGGATACTAGAGACAGAGGAGACAGGGATACTAGAGACAGAGGAGACAGGGATTCTAGAGACAGAGGAGAGAGGGATTCTAGAGACAGAGGAGAGAGTGATTCTAGAGACAGAGAAGACAGGGATACTAGAGACAGAGGAGACAGGGAATCTAGAGACAGAGGAGAGAGGGATTCTAGAGACAGAGGAGAGAGTGATTCTAGAGACAGAGGAGACAGGGATACTAGAGACAGAGGAGACAGGGATACTAGAGACCGAGGAGACAGGGATTATTGAGATAGAGGAGACAGGGATTATTGAGACAGAGGAGACAGGGATTCTAGAGACAGAGGAGACAGGGATACTAGAGACAGAGGAGACAGGGATTATTGAGACAGAGGAGACAGGGACTTTAGAGACAGAGGAGACAGGGTTCTAGAGACAGAGGAGACAGGGATACTAGAGACAGAGGAGACAGGGATTATTGAGACAGAGGAGACAGGGATTATTGAGACAGAGGAGACAGGGACTCTAGAGACAGAGGAGACAGAGGAGACAGGGATTCTAGAGACATAGGAGACAGGGATACTAAAGACAGAGGAGACAGGTATACTAGAGACAGAGGAGACAGGTATTCTAGAGACAGAGGAGACAGGGATTATAGAGACAGAGGAGACAGGGATACTAGAGACAGAGGAGACAGGTATTATTGAGACAGAGGAGACAGGGATACTAGAGACAGATGAGACAGGGATAATAGAGACAGAGGAGACAGGTATTATTGAGACAGAGGAGACAGGGATACTAGAGACAGATGAGACAGGGATAATAGAGACAGAGGAGACAGGTATTATTGAGACAGAGGAGACAGGGATAATAGAGACATAGGAGACAAGGGTTATAGAGACAGAGGAGACAGGTATTATTGAGACAGAGGAGACAGGGATACTAGAGACAGATGAGACAGGTATTATTGAGACAGAGGAGACAGGGATTATAGAGACAGATGAGACAGGGATAATAGAGACAGAGGAGACAGGTATTATTGAGACAGAGGAGACAGGGATACTAGAGACAGATGAGACAGGGATAATAGAGACAGATGAGACAGGGATAATAGAGACAGAGGAGACAGGTATTATTGAGACAGAGGAGACAGGGATACTAGAGACAGATGAGACAGGGATAATAGAGACAGAGGAGACAGGTATTATTGAGACAGAGGAGACAGGGATAATAGAGACATAGGAGACAAGGGTTATAGAGACAGAGGAGACACGGACTCTAGAGACAGAGGAGACAGGTATTATTCAGACAGAGGAGACAGGGATACTAGAGACAGAGGAGACAGGTATTATTGAGACAGAGGAGACAAGGATTATTGAGAAAGAGGAGACAGGGAAACTAGAGACAGATTAGACAGGGATTATTGAGACAGAGGAGACAGGGATTCTAGAGACAGAGGAGACAGGGATAATAGAGACAGAGGAGACATGGACTCTAGAGACAGAGGAGACATGGATACTAGAGACAGAGGAGACAGGGATACTAGAGACAGAGGAGACAGGGATAGGATGGACGGGCGGACGGACGGATGGACGGACAGACAGTAATAAGAAACCAGGGACTAATCAGGGACTCCATGATAGGTGATGGATCTCCATCTTAATCATCCTGAACAAACATGGACAGAGAGAGAGAGAGAGAGAGAGAGAGAGAAGGAGAGAGAGAGAGAAGGAGAGAAAGGGTGTTGTGAGAGAGAAAGAGTGAAAGGGGTGAGGGAGACCTGTGTGTTCTAACTCGCGCTAGATGTCAGTCACCTAAGTGATTATAATCTGCCAGAGCTGAGTGAAGGCCTGATTACCTGCAGCTCACATTTACCTGCACCATCTCCTCCCTGTAATCAGAGCACTGAGGAATGCCTCCAATGCCACATCCTCACACACACTCAAGCACGCACGCACGCACGCACGCACGCACGCACACACACACACACACACACACACACACACACACACACACAATCTTTCCTCAATCCCCTCTGTGATTTAACACACGCTCTGACAACCTCAGGGAGGAACCGGGAACTTGAAAAATAAATATTATGAAAGATTGAAAGACATAATTTCAAACCTGGGAATTACAGTATGCATTTCTAACAATTAAAACAAAGAGCCCATTGTAAACCAACCAAAAACACTCAAGTGATCTCAGTGGTAATTGTCTCATGAACTTGTAAGAGTACTTGAGAACATATTTGTTAGTCAAGTAAATAAATTAAACAATATGCTCCACTGTCTCTTTAGGGCTCTAGTGTAACTCAAACACACCCACTGCCTTCCCTGTTCTCATTTTAAACAACTTACATCTCTCTATATTCTCATTCTTTCAACCTGTCCTTCCTGCCTACCTTCCCTGTATCCAGATGCCAATAAAAAAACAACTTTCCGAAACCAATTGAAGTACTATAATAAGCATGCTGGTTGCTAAGTCATTCATGGGGGGGGTGTTAATAGCTTTTACTTTATCATGGAGGTTTCACATTTCTCTGTCTCTCTCTCTCTCTCTCTCTCTGTCTCTCTCTCTGTCTCTCTCTCTCTCTGGCTCTCTCTCTATCTCTCTCTATCTATCTCTCTCTTTCTCTCTCTCTCTCTATGTCTCTCTCTTTATGAGGGTTCCGTTCTGGAATTCTGGCACGTTGCTACCGACAGCTGTTGCTTCGTAGAGAACAGTAATTATGCTTAAGTGCTTTCTGCTTCTCATCAATAGCCGTAATTATGGGGGAGTCGCGAGCTTGGAAATCGGCATCTCCTCCCTTTCCGACACAACGACTGTGATGAAACACTGGAATGGGAACACTAGTGAATTAAGAGAAAGAGAAAGAGAGAGAGAGAGAGAGAGAGAGAGAGAGAGAGAGAGAGAGAGAGAGAGAGAGAGAGAATTACGTTTTCATTTGAGAGAACCATTATAGTTTTCGTGCAGCTGGGGAAACCCCTCTGGGACTCTCTGTCCCTCAGCACAGGAGGGAGACAAAGTTCCCCCCCCCAACCATGGGTCTCTCAAGCTACTCAAGGTTGCAGATGACACCACCCGGGTCGAGTCCATGTACCAGAGAGAGGTTGACCGAATGGTGGCATGTTGCAGTCACAATAATCTGGAGGTGAACACTCTCAAAACCGTGGAGATGGTGATTGACTTCAGAAAGCGTCCCTCACCACCTCTCCCCCTTGAAAGCAATGGCTCAGCTGTAAGCACAACTGAGTAATTTAAATTCCTATGGACCATCCTCTCCCACAACCTCTAGTGAGAGGACAACTTCACAACCTTTAGTGAGAGGACAACTTCACAACCTTTAGCGGAAGGACATATAATTCAAATTTGTAACTTATTTCGCCACTATGGCCTATTTATTGTCCTACCTTCCTAACCTTACTGCATTTTGCACTACATTTGCACACTCTGTATATAGATTCTCTATTGTGTTATTGACTGTACGTTTGTTTATTCTTATGTGTAACTATGTTGTTTTTTGTTGCACTGCTTTGCTTTATCTTGGCCAGGTCGCAGTTGTAAATGAGAACTTGTTCTCAACTGACCTACCTGGTTAAATAAAGGTGAAATAAAATAAAATAAAAAATATCACATCCTTTAGTGAGAGGAGAACATCACAACATTTAGCGAGAGGACAACATCACAGCTTCTAGTGGGAGGACAACATCACAGCTTCTAGTGGGAGGACAACATCACAGCTTCTAGTGGAAGGACAACATCACAGCCTCTAGTGAGAGGACAACATCACAACAGACTCCAGAGGATGTACTTCCTGTGTCAGCTGAGGAAACTCTCACAAACAATACTGATCCGTTTCTACATGGCTATCATCGAGTCCATCCTCACCTCCTCGATCACTCTCTGGTTCGGGAATGCGTCTGCCCGGTCAAAGGGCAAACTGCAATCAAAACTATAGTAATAAACATCCCCAATTCAGAGGGGAGACGTGTTTACAAAGACAACTGGAAGGAGGTAGACCGGACAGACGTCCAAGTATACGTGGGTCTCTTGATTTTGGCTGGTGTGTACAGATCTAGAAACAAATCTACCACCAGTTTATGGGATGCAGAGTCTGGTCGGGCAATTTTTCGTGCCACTATGTCACTCCAGACATTTCACGTGTTGTCGCGGGTGATTCGCTTCGACAACCGTGATACCAGACCAGGCCGCCGTCAACAAGACAAGCTGGCATCGAGTGGGTGGCGCACCTGTCGCTATTTAAACATTGCTTTCAAAACAAATGTCCTTGTTAATGTCCTTGTTACATACATAATCTATACACACATAACCTATATGTGCATAATCTATGCGTGCATAATTTATACATACATAAATCATAGTGTAGTTCTTTGGTTCATTGTGTACATGCTGTATGTGGATTGTGTAAAATCTGTGTCTAGATATCTTGTCTCGCACTACCCTTTTCTTGCAGCTCAACACAGTCTAGGCCTCAACACTGGCTAGCCTCTAAACATGTATCAACCCTTGGAGCCAAACACGTATGACTGGTTGACTCCTCACAGGAACAGCCTCACAGCTGTTTTAGAGAGACTAACAGAGAGGCTTCCTCAGGGACAACAGAGAAGGCTGTGTGTGTGTGTGTGTTTGTGTGTGTGTGTGTGGGGGGGGGGGACTCTTTAGGGACAACAGAGGAAGGCTGTGATACATTGAGTTAGATTTAAAGCATTCTGCCTATAAGGGCTTTGGTCCAGTCAGTCCCTCTTAAATAGTACACGTCTTCCGGCCTGGAGATGACATTCAGCCAACGAAAGTCAGGGGGTGAGGAGAACAAGCGAGGAGTGACTGGGAATGACTGGAGGAGAGAGGAAAGGAGGGAACATGTCCTATGGCAGAGGGGGAGGGGTCTGAGAGTGAGGGAACATGTCCTATGGCACAGGGGGAGGGGACTGAGAGTGAGGGAACATGTCCTATGGCACAGGGGGAGGGGACTGAGAGTGAGGGAACATGTCCTATGGCACAGGGGGAGGGGACTGAGAGTGAGGGAACGTGTCCTATGGCACAGGGGGAGGGGACTGAGAGTGAGGGAACATGTCCTATGGCACAGGGGGAGGGGACTGAGAGTGAGGGAACATGTCCTATGGCACAGGGGGAGGGGACTGAGAGTGAGGGAATGTGTCCTATGCCACAGGGGGAGGGGACTGAGAGTGAAAAAACGAGGGGAGTGAGAGGTGGGAGAAGAAAAGGGGGTTGACAGGTAGACTCGCAAGAACATCCCTGACGTCTGCACACAGTAATCCACATGTTCTATAGATCACAAATCAATACATAGATCTGCATGGTAATAGAAGATGGCAGTAGATTCTGGTGTAGACATCAAGTAGCTTCTGATGTCTACGCCCTGTGTGGTCGACTGTTAAGCAGCTCCCATTATTTGTGCGTTAATTGTTGTTTTAGTATGTTTTTCGTGAGTTTTTTTTGCAACAGTTGAACTATAATAGTTCAGGATTATGGAGTGCTACTGTTTTACGAAGGTGTTAGCAGTCCTTTTTATCACTGAGGCACTTTTTTTTTTTCTCAGCGCCGAACTTACACGCGAGTCCTCAATTATTTACAACCGAGCCCAACTCCTGGATTTAGCACACTCAGCTCTATTGCACCTCAGGGAAAAGTTTGATATTCCGGACAAGTTGACAAGACGATGGCGTGGATGCAGGGCAGGTCGGAAGTGTAAGGCAAAGCTGAGTACAAGCCGGCTATACGTGTATCATTATGGGCAACGTGAGATTGCTACATAACAAGGTGGACGAGCTTGAGGGTCTGGTCTGTGGACAAAGAGACTACAAAGAAGCTAGTCTGTGCTTTACAGAGACATGGCTGAATGATAACATCCCCATAGAGAACGTAACTATCAGCGGTTTCCAGACCATCAGAGCGGACAGGGATAGCGTTTCTTCCGGTAAGGGTAAGGGAGGGGGGCTGGCTTTATTAGTTAACAACAGATGGTGTAATCCGAGCCATATTACTGTTAAGGAACAAATTTGTAGCCTGGACATTGAGCTGTTAGCCGTTAGCCTGAGACCCTACTATTTGCAGAGGGAATTCACGGCGCCATTGCTGTTATTGTTTACATCCCACCTTCCGCTGACGTAAACACAGCTTGTGACGTCATCCATTCCATCACGAGGTTACAGACAGCGCATCCCAGTGCCTTCTTTGCCATTTCGGGGGATTTTAACCATGCATCTCTCTCTTAAACTCTGCACACGTTCAAACAGTTTGTGAAGTGCCCAACCAGTAATAATACAACAATGAGAAGAAGAGGGCCTTCAAGGAGAGGGACATGGACAAATATAAATGAGTCCAGAGGGAGCTGAAGTTGCGGATTTCTGAGGGGAAGAGAGGGTATAACGAGAAGATGAAGGACAAGCTGAGTCAGAGCCAGGTGAGAGAGGTGTGGAATGGTATGAGAAATATCACCGGCTTCAAAAAGTCAAAGAGTGGGCAGACAGAGGGAACCCAGGACAGAGCCAATGAGCTGAAACAATTTTTTAACATCGATACTGGCCTTGCCCACCTCCCCTCCAGCTCTCCAGGCCACAACCCCCCCCCCCCCCACACTTTGCTCACAACACCTCCGTTGTGACAATCAGAGCTCCCACCTCTGGACTGATCCTCAACACCCCCCTTCCCCCCACCTCCCCACCTGGGCTGGCTTTCACCACCAACCAAGTGAAAAGAGAGCCTGGAGCCTGGAAAGGGTCCCTGTGCTGTGGAAAACATCCTGTCTTGTCCCAGTGCCCAAGAAGGCCAATGTCCTGAATGACTTCAGACCTGTAGTGCTAACATCCCACATCATGAAGACGCTGGAAAGGTTAGTCCTCGCTCACCTCAGACCCCTGGTGTGTATATCACTGGACCCCCTACAGTTCGCAAACCAGCGCAACATCGGGGTGGATGATGCAATCGGCCTACTCTCACCTGGACAACGCAGGTAGCACTGTGAGGGTTATGTTTTTTTACTTCTCCAGTGCCTTCAACACCATTCAGCCCCTGCTACTGGGTGAGAAGATGAATAGGATGAAAGTGGAAGCACCCTTAGTCTCCTGGGTTACGGACTACCTGACCGGTAGGCCACAATTTGTGCGGCTACAGAGCTGTGTGTCAGAACGAGCAGTGAGTCCCCCTTCCTGTTCACTCTCTACACCTCAAACTTCCGATATAACTCTGAAACATGCCACCTGCAGAAGTTCTCGGATAACTCCGCAATTGTAGGGAGCATTAGGGGTGGGCAGGAGGAGGAGTACAGGAGCACAATCAATGACTTTGTGGGTGGTGTGTTGTGAGCAAAACCACCTTCAGCAGAACATCAGCAAAACAAAGGAGATGGTTGTAGACTTCAGGAGAACCAAGGCCCAACTGACTGCAGTCCCTATACAGGGAATGACACTCTAGAGGCGGAGGCGGAGAGAAGAATTCTGGCCAAACTGCTGGCCATCATGGACAACGTCACTCTCTGCATGCCATGGTTATGATGCAGAGGAGCACTTTTAGTCACAGACTGATCCCACCACGGTGTGCCAGAGAGCGCTACAGGAAGTCCTTCCTGCCGGTGGCTACTAGACTATTTAATGCCTCACCGGGGAGCCGTGGAGTCGACAACATAGACCTGGAACTGTTGGGGTGTTAGGACCTAGTTTAACAATTATGCATCCATCCTTGACTATGTCTGGTCTGTAATCACTCATTTACTCAGGACTTATTCATTCAGCACTCATTCATTCAGGACTGTATATACATATTCATGCACAGTTGTTATATCATATCACGTTCAATATTGTAAGTAGTTATTGGACTGAACTTACGTAGTCTTTCACTCAGGACTGAATATTAGTATCCTGTCAGTTGTATCTTTTTTCATTGCTTTTAGTATATCGAATGTGCAATACGTGCATTTATCTGTAATTAAACCCTGTACTAAGGACTGTATTTTAAGGGAATTATTATTATTACCCTAAATTATATCATATGCACATTTAGCTATTTAAGTATCTCTTCCTGTCATGTACCTGTACAGTTAATGTAACCATGCATATATTCACTTACCTGTCCATTTAACTGTAGATTTACCTGTACAGTTAATTTAACCATGCATATATTCACTTACCTGTTCATTTAACCAGAATGTATATTAAGTAAGCTAATATAATCTTCACTTATATCATACGCGCATTTAGCTATTTAAGTATTTCTCTGCCATCGACCTGTATAGTATAGTTAACCCTGCAAATAATTCTTATTTATCTATATCAACTTGCAATATTTGTATAATTTTTTCACCTAACACTGTGTAACAATGTGTAGTGTACATTTTAAGCCATTCACCCATACTATGCAATGCCTTTTTATAGCTTTTTGCACTCCAGACTTCTTGTATTTTTATACATTTTCATACTTCCACACTATGTATCATGCATCGTGTATCTGTCTTTTGTGTATTTCGTTCTGTCATTTTGCACCTGCTCTGTTTTTTTTCGTTACTGCTTGACGAAGAAACTTCCTAGATCAATCTATCTATCTATCTATCTATCTATCTATCTATCTATCTATCTATCTATCTATCTATCTATCTATCTATCTATCTATCTATCTATCTATCTATCTATCTATCTATCTATCTATCTATCTATCTATCTATCTATCTATCTATCTATCTATCTATCTATCTATCTATCTATCTATCTATCTATCTATCTATCTATCTATCTATCTATCTATCTATCTATCTTCTGTATGTGTACGAGAGAGAGTTTGTGTGTGAATGAGTATGCCTGGGCCTCTGAGTAGATTGGGTGTGAATGAGTCTGCCTGGGCCTCTGAGTAGATTGGGAGTGACGAGAGCTCTAAGAGTCACCCAAACATCTATACCCCCAGTCAGAATACACTCCATTATTTAGGGGACTCATATTATACCTGCCTGGTTGCACAGACAACCATAGTAGTGAGATATACCTGCCTTTTTACTTGGACAACCACAGTAGTGAGATATACCTGCCTGGTTACATGGACAATCACAGTAGTGAGATATACCTGCCTGGTTACATGGACAACCACAGTAATGAGATATACCTGCCTGGTTACATGGACAACCATAGCAGTGATATATACCTGCCTGGTTACATGGACAACCATAGCAGTGAGATATACAGTACCTGCCTGGTTACACAGACAACCATAGCAGTGAGATACATTATACCTGCCTGTAAACTCATTGAATGTGTAGTGGAGGTCAGTGAACTATAGAGCTAGCTTAGCCCTGCT
>CM042378.1:31524510-31557010 GCA_023634145.1 Thymallus thymallus | reverse complement strand
TGGTAATCTTTTTGAAGAGTGTCAATAATTATGGACCCCACTGTATATGTTCTGTCAGATTGACTGTACATGATGTAAACATGAATTCAGCCTTTCTCTCTCAAGACCTTTTGCACGGTGCAATACATACAGAGAGAATTATTGCTTCTAGATGTCAAAGTCAATTTGTTCAAAATTACGAGATCTTCTGAAATCCACTGGGTGAGTTATAGTGAAGTACTGAAAAATTTATGTGGAACTATATGCCCTACAAAAATAAGTTACAAACACACACACACACGCACACAGACGCACACATTCATACATTTGACATGTTCCTGGAAAAAGCCCCTGATTTGAAAAGAGGGTTCTTTGTTGAAAAAACAAGTTTGTACTTACAAATATCGACCCTTTGGAACAACTGAATTGGTATTCTCTGTACACCCTCATATTCCGTTGTCTAGATAATGCAATCTTAAACCAGAGATCCCAAGCAATTCACACATACAGAAATGTGCAAGAATGTGACGTGTGTGTTTGTGTGTGTGTGTGTACCCATGAGCTGTGGCTTGGGTCCAGGCTGTATGGGGCTGTGGCTGGGGTCAAGGCAGAATGGGGCTGTGGCTGGGTCATGGCAGCATGGGGCTGTGGCTGGGGTCAAGGCTGTATGGGAGTGTGGCTGAGGTCCAGGTTTTATGGGGGTGTGGCTGGGGTCCAGGATGTATGGGGGAGTGGCCAGAGAACACTGTGAAGTAACACATACCATCAAAACACATCTAAATCAGTAACTCTGGCTATGAACACTGTCAGTAGTACCAAGGCCCTGTGGACATTCAGAACACACAGACACACAGAGTCTTGCGCAGCTAACCTTGTTCAATTTTCCCTAACCCCTAACTCTAACCCGAAACCTAATACTTGGTCCCCACAAGTATAGTTAAACACGTCCACACACACACACACAAAGGGAAGTGGAAAGAGTGGTCTGTTAAGGAATGAGTGAGTGTCCTAGGGACTTTCAAGGGAGAATGGGCTGCCAACTGGAGAGACGAAGAATGCTCTGGGGGGGATGTGTGCGTTTGTTTATGTGAGTGTGTGTGTATTTGGAGGATCTCGGTTTAAGATATAGATTGAAGATAGTCGAGATACGGAATGTATTAAAATAGAAACAATATTGGTTTCAGTTCCACTACTATCCCAATGCAAAATCCAATTGATTGTACTAGCTCCACATTCAACAGCAGCTGCTGTTCAGTCTCCACGCTAAGTAGAGATGACGGGGGTTGAGAGTGTATCACTATATTCACTCAGCCATGAAAATTAGTCGACATTTTCAAATATTAAGCAGGTAAGTATCAACTGGCACACAGGCATGCAGTCTCTGATCCAACTCTAAGGAGAGCAGGGCTCATTTACATACACAAACCAGGAGAACATCTCAATCTCCACTAAGATCACAAACACTGTTGTTTACTGTACGGATGGACGCATCATCACCACAGATTGGGAACATAAGCCCTCGTTTGAAGTCTCAAATCCGTGTTGGCTTCAGCATTGATAAAACTAAGGTCGTTATAGATGAGGAAACAGAACTGGGAATTACAGGCGACGAGACACACACACAAGCACAAGCGTGTGCGCGCGCACACACACACACACACACACACACACACACACACACACACACACACAAATACGGGCGCACACAGGCCTCAGTGTGTCTGATATAGATAAAGATATGACTTAAAAAGTTGCAGACAGTTGGAAGTTGCCAGGCATGGCCTGTGTTTTATAGGGTCAGAGGGTGGAGGCGTGGCCTGTGTTTTATAGGGTCAGAGGGTGGAGGCGTGGCCTGTGTTTTATAGGGTCAGAGGGTAGAGGCGTGGCCTGTGTTTTAAAGGGTCAGAGGGTAGAGGCGTGGCCTGTGTTTTAAAGGGTCAGAGGGTAGAGGCGTGGCCTGTGTTTTAAAGGGTCAGAGGGTAGAGGCGTGGCCTGTTTTTTAAAGGGTCAGAGGGTAGAGGCGTGGCCTGTGTTTTAAAGGGTCAGAGGGTAGAGCAGTGGTCACCAACCTTTTCTGAGTCAAGATCACTTTCTGAGTCAAAATGCAAACCGAAATCTACCGCTCTGATTTTTATTCAACATTACTTAAAAAACATAAGCATATGAAAAGAAAATACATTTTGCCAACCAGGCACGCAGGGTGAACCTACCACCAACAGCCCGAGATTGTCTGTAATTAAACCCTGCACACTAAGGACTGTATTTTAAGGGAATTACTATTATTACCCCAAATGATATCATATACACATTTAGCTATTAAAGTATCTCTTCCTGTCATTTACCTGTACAGTTTGTGTAAACATGCAAGTATTCACTTATCTGTAAATATAACTGTATACCTAACTGTACAGCTAATTTAACCATGCAAAATTTTCACTTACCTGTTCATTTAGCCAGTCTGTCTATTAAGTAAACTATTATTACCCTCGCTCATATCATACGCATTTTTAGCTACTGAAGTATTTCTCTGCCATCGACCTGTATAGTATAGTTAACCATCCAACATCCACCAATGTATAGTGTACATATTCAGCCAACCACTCATACTATGCAATGTCTTTTTATAGCTTTTTTTTGCACTCCAAATATCTTGTATTTCTATACTTTTTCATACTGCCGCTCTATGTATCATGTACCGTGTATCTGTCTTTTGTGTACTTTCGTTGTGGCATTTTGCACCTGCCCTGTGTTTTGTTGTAGCTGCTTGACAATGAAATTTCCCCCCCGGGGGATCAATAAAGTACCTATCTATCTATCTATCTATCTATCTATCTATCTATCTATCTATCTATCTATCTATATATCTATCTATCTATCTATCTATCTATCTATCTATCTATCTATCTATCTATCTATTTATCTATCTATCTATCTATCTATCTAGATGAATCAAATAAATAGGAACACAAGGCTTTATCATTGGGTTTTTTACAGAGATGTTTGGCGATCGACTAGGAATGCCTTGGTTGGTGTCCACTGGGGTAGAGGCATCACCTGTGTTTTAAAGGGTCAGGGGTCAGGGGTCAGGGAGTAGAGGCATGGTTCAAATACTCTCCTTTTAGAATCTTTCTCCCTTTTCCCTTGTGACAAGCCTCATTCCGACCCGCAGGGCTCAGAGAGAAAGTGTAAAATCGTGCATACAGTGCCTTCAGTAAGTATTCCCTCTTCGTGACTTTTAAGTTGAGATGTTTTGTCACTGGCCTACATACAATACCCCATAATGTCAAAGTGGAATTATGTATTATAATCTTTTACAAATTAATCAAAAATTAAAAGCTGAAATGTCTTGAGTCAATAAGTGTTCAAAACCTTCGTTATGGCATGCATAAATTAGTTCAGGAGTACGAACTTGCTTAACAAGTCACTTAATAAGTTGCAAATCCAAAACTATCTTGTTCGAAGGTAAGACACAGGCGCAGACAACGTCGGAATAACAAATGTTTATTATCACAACAGTGGTAGGCAAAAGACATGTCAGGGGCAAGCAGAGTTCCCTAATCCAGAGTAGTGGGGTAAAGGTACAAGACGGCAAGCAGGAAGGGTCAAAACCGGGAAACTCTGGGAGATAGTAACAATAGCACGGCAGGAGCAAAGGAGAAAAATGCTGGTAGTCTTCAACAAGCGAAACGAACTGGCAACAGCCAAACATAGAACACAGGTTAAAGTACCCAGGGGATAATGAGGAAGATGGGTGACACCTGGAGGGGGGTGGAGACAAGCACACAGACAGGTGAAACAGATCAGGGTGTGACAAATACAACACATTACTGAGTACCACTCTCAATGTTTTCAAGCATACTGGTGGCTGCATCATGTTATGCGTATGCTTGTAATCTTTAAGAACTGGGGAGTTTTCAGTATAAAAAATAAGTGGAATGGATATAAGCACAGACAAAATCCTAAAGGAAAACCTGATTCAGTCTGCTTTCCAACAGACTGGGAGATTAATTCACCTTTCAACAGGACAATAACCTTAAACACAAGGTCAAATCTACACTGCAGTTTCTTACCAAGAAGACAGTGAATGTTCCAGAGTGGCCAAGTTATAGTTCTGACTTAAATTTACTTGAAAGTCTATGGCAAGATTTGAAAATGGTTGTCAAGCAAAGACAGAGCTTGAATAATTTATAAAATTATAATGGGCAAATATTGTACAATCCAGGTATGCAAAGCTCTTAGAAACTTGCCCAGAAAGACTCACAGCTGTAATCGCTGCTGAAGGTGATTCTACCACGTATTGACTCAGGGCTCTGAATACTTATGTAAATTAGATATTTCTGCATTTCAATTTCAATAAATTTGCAAACATTTCTAAAAACATGTTTTCACTTTGTCATTATGAAGTATTGCATGTAGATGGGTGGGAGATTTTTAAAATCATTTTGAATTCAGGCTGTAACACAATAACATTTGAAATAAGTCTAAGGGTATGAATAATTTCTGAAGGCACTTTATCTCTCATACACACAGACACACACCATGATTACAACTGATGATGATGTTCCCAATAATGTTCCAAGATGGCATGCTATTCTATTTCCCTTTATACTGTAGCTCTGGTAACCTCTAAATGATAGTGTCCTGCCCTCGGGACGAGCTAACGTGCCCTAATGTGATTAGCATGACATTTTAAGTAACAAGAACATTTCCCAGGACATAGACATATCTTATATGGGCAGAAAGCTTAAATTATTGGTAATCTAACTGCACTGTCCTATTTACAGTAGCTATTACAGTGAAATAAAACCATGATATTGTTTGAGGAGAGTGCACTGTTTAGTACATGAAAATGTATCAATAAACCAATTTGCACATTTGGGCAGACTTGATACAACATTTTTAAACAGTCATGCAATGGTTCATTGAATCAGTCTAAAACTTTGCAAATACACTGCTGCCATCTAGTGGCCAGAATCTAAATTGTGCCTGAACTCCTAAGTAATATGATGGCCTTTCTCTTGCGTTTCAAAGATGATGGGACAAACCCCCCCCCCAAAAAAAAAATCATGGTTTTTTCTTTGTATTATCTTTTACCAGATCTTAAGTGTTTCCTTTCAAATGGTATCAAGAATATGCATATCCTTGCTTCAGGTCCTGAGCTACAGGTAGTTAGATTTGGGTATGTCATTTTAGGCGCAAATGGAAAAAAAGGGTGTGATCCTTAAGAGGTTCAAATGAGATGGAGGAGCAGAGAATTTGTTTTTACCTTACTGAATAACCATGTTTATTTCCTATAGGGATCCAGACTCACATTCTTTTATCAGACAGAGAGTGTCTGACTGACCTCCTACCTCCAACTACATTATGTTCACTAACAGACATACTTATCCTATTTCCAAATGCTTTGGAGGAGGAAAATTACCTTTGTTTTTTTTCACCTTTATTTATGAAGCTGGTGTATTTAATGGACCACCCTCTTTGTGCTTCAAAGTCCAAAAAAATAATGAAACATGTTCTTCAAATACAAAGCAAAGTTTTCTCAGAAAAATACACAATTACCACAAACAAACTCAATCTATCTAAAAGCATTATCCTTTCATTCTTTACCAAAATCACTACCTCCAATCTCCATTCCTTTCTTCTGCTTCTGTATGCCATTGTGTATCTCTCTCCTGAAACAGACAGATGTCCTCTGTGTCTCTGAATATGAAGGCTCCATTTCTATCATAGTCCTGTAAATCTGTGTATACGTCTCAGTGTGTGTACTAGTGAGTATGCGTCTGTGTGTGTGTTTGTGTGTGTATATGCGTCTCTGTGTGTGTGTGCTTGTGTCTATTTGTCTGTGTGTAGTCCCCCCCCCCCCCCCCTCTCGCACTCTCCCTCTCCCTCTCTCTCTCTCTCTCTCTTTCGTTCTTTAACAGAGAAGTAAAAGCTGTGTCTGTGTGTTGAGGACATTTTCCCTCGTGATCACGTCCATTAATACATCATTTAAGGCTTTTGTTTCCTTGACGTATCGTCTGCTGCCTCTCTGACCCATTAATTCCACAGCCAAGGGAAGAACGCTTGAATTCTGACTCGTTAATCTCCCAGCCAAGGGAAGGACGCTTGAATTCTGACTCGTTAATCTCCCAGCCAAGGGAAGGACGCTTGAATTCTGACTCGTTAATCTCCCAGCCAAGGGAAGGACGCTTGAAGTCTGACCTGTTTATCTCCCAGCCAAGGGAAGGGCGCTTGAAGTCTGACTCGTTCATCTCCCAGCCAAGGGAAGTACACTTGAAGTCTGACCTGTTTATTTCCCAGCCAAGGGAAGGACGCTTGAAGTCTGACCTGTTTATCTCTCAGCCAAGGGAAGTACACTTGAAGTCTGACCTGTTTATTTCCCAGCCAAGGGAAGGACGCTTGAAGTCCGTTCTCATATAATCTTTATTGAGTCATTGATACAATGTCACCTCCACGTTGGCCTTCATGTGATTACACCAGCGCAGAAATCATACTGCTTTGTTTCTGTGACTGGATACTCATACTTTAACTCACTATGTACAATCCATATTCATACAACAGATGTTAGTGTTTTTGCAGTACAAACACAAGAGCACTCACACACCAACAGAGAGCTCTTAAAACCTGAGGATCCTCATAAGTGAAGAGACGCACACAGATAGGAAGTCATTTGATGTAGTACATTCTGGATCAGTTACTGTGACTTCTGAAAAACAGAAAAGCAGAATTTTACTTTTAAACAAGGTTTGTCGGGGCTGTGCTATATTCTTTTTAGAAACCTGCCAACTTTCACAGCTTCCAAACTATAAATCCTCCATAAAGACATGAATTGCTGAGCCTGGCCTGGGATCACTGCATACAGCTGTGAAGGGAACGTAATTCAGACGTCACACTGACAGTTTGTCAGCTCTCTACACTGAACACAGAGTATTTCTGTCACTGGTTCAGAGTTGGCTGCTTCAAAGCAAAGTTTACATCTGCTTGCTAGGCCTTCACACGTACATACATATATACATATCAATGGAGGCTGGTAGGAGGAGCTATAGGAGGACAGGCTTAATGTAATGACTGTAATGGAATTTTTGGAATGGTATCAAACACATCCTTTACAATGAGCCCGTCCCCCTATAACTCACCAGCCTCCTGTGACAGTATATATACACACACTCCCTCAATGTAACTTATAAACTTGTGAGGCAAGCAACTGTCTGCAACACGTAATAGTTAAATTACTGTGCCCATGGTATTATAAAAAACGCAAGATGAAGCTCTCCCTCTCTATCTATCTCTCTCTCTCTCTCTCCCTCTCTCTCTCTCTGTCTCTCTCTCTCTCTCTCTCTCTGTCTCTCTCTGTCTCTCTCTCTCTCTCTCTCCCTCTGTCTCTCTCTGTCTCTCTCTCTCTCTCTCTCTCTCTCTCTCTCTCTATCTATCTATCTATCTATCTATCTATCTATCTATCTATCTATCTATCTATCTATCTATCTATCTATCTATCTATCTATCTCTCTCTCTCTCTCTCTCTCTCTCTCTCTCTCTCTCTCTCTCTCTCTCTCTCTCTCTCTCTCTCTCTCTCTCTCTCTCTCTCTCTCTCTCTCTCTGTCTCTGTCTCTGTCTCTGTCTCTGTCTCTGTCTCTGTCTCTGTCTCTGTCTCTCTCTCTTTCTTTCAATTCAATTCAAAGCTTTATTTACATGGGAAACATATGTTAACATTGCCAAAGCAAGTGAAATAGATAATAAACAAAAGTGAAATAAACAATTAAAAATCAACAGTAAACATTACATTCACAAAAATAAAAACATAATAGAGACATTTCAAATGTCATATTATGTCTATCTCTCTCTCTCTCTCTCTCTCTCTCTCTCTCTCTCTCTCTCTCTCTCTCTCTCTCTCTCTCTCTCTCTCTCTCTCTCTGTCTCTCTCTGTCTCTCTCTCTCTCTCTCTCTTTCTTTCAATTTCAATTCAATTCAATTCAAAGCTTTATTTACATGGGAAACATATGTTAACATTGCCAAAGCAAGTGAAATAGATAATAAACAAAAGTGAAATAAACAATTAAAAATCAACAGTAAACATTACATTCACAAAAATAAAAACATAATAGAGACATTTCAAATGTCATATTATGTCTATATACAGTGTTATAACGATGTGCAAATAGTTAAAGTACAAAAAGGAACAAAATATATAGGTTGTATTTACAATGATGTTTTCACTGGTTGCCTTTTTCTTGTGTTAACAGGTCACAAATCTTTCTGCTGTGATTGCACACCGTGGTATTTCACCCAATAGATCTCTCTCTTACACCCTCTCTGCAAACGGATTGTTAGGGATTTAATTGTTCACTGTGTGAAACACAGATCATCCACCCCTTATCTCTTCATGTCCTTTCAACATGGATCTGAGTCAGTATCATATCATTAAATAGGATTCTTAATATAGTGTGAAAGGTCATACATTGTTATTTGTCTCTTTGAGGGATATGGCAGATTTGTAATGTTGCATGATCTTGTCAGATGGCATTACACTCTTAGAAAAAAAGGGTTCTTTGGCTGTCCCCATAGGTGAACCCTTTGAAGAACCCTTTTTCGTTCCAGGCAGAACTATTTTGGGTTCCATGTAGAACCCTCTGTGTAAAGGGTTCTACATGGAACTCAAAAAGGTTCTGCCTGGAACCAAGAAGGTTCTGCCTGGAACCAAAAAGGGTTCTTCAAAGGGTTATCCTATGGGGACAGCCGAAGAACCCTTTAAGGTTATAGATAGCACCTTTACTTCTAAGAGTGTAGGAATGAATTGCAGTCTGTCTACCATTGTAGATCCACACCTATATAATGCAGCGAGCAGAATGGAATGGATAGCCTTTACCTTACCAGTCCATCATAACAAACACACATGCACATTAACGTGCACACACACACACACACACACACACACACACACACACACACGCACACACTCTGAGGGCACCTTACACATTTGGTCATCTCTGATGAATGGTTGTGTCTAGAAAGAAGGATGGTTTTTGGTGCCTTGACCTCCCTCCTGGCACGGGCACCCACACCGTGTCATCTCTCATCACAAAACAAACAGTCACAATGTCACAGAAATCATTCACAATGTTACAGAAATCACTCACTCTAAACTTTTACTTTCTAGTACTGTCAAAGTTAAACAAACTACCACTGGGGCCTCAGAAATCACTCACAATGTTACAGAAATCACTCACTCTAAAATGTGGTCTGACACTGCATCTCAGTGCTAGAGGCGTCACTACAGACAACCTGGTTCGAATCCAGGCTGTATCACCACTGGCCGTGATTGGTAGTCCCATAGGCCGGCGTACAATTGGCCCAGCGTCGTCCGAGTTTGGCCGGTGTGAGCCGTCATTGTAAATAAGAGTTTGTTCTTAACTGACTTGCATTGTTAAAGGTTAAATACTATCAACGTTAAACAATCTACCACTGGGGCCTCAGAACTCTCCAGACACGACATAGACTTTTCTTCTGGTAACTTTCTACAATAAAGAGTTTCTCTATCTGTCAGCTGAATATTATTAGTCTATATTTTTTTATTTATTTGTGTGTGCATGTGTGTGTGTGTCCGTGAGTGTCTATATATGTTTGTGTGAACCCTGGTGTGAACATCCTTCTACTCTGTAACCTCATCAAAGGGAATTTCAGATGTGTCACATTTTAAGTGTTCCCCCTGCCAAGTGAGCAGGACACAGAGAGCTGGAAATGGTTCTACTGGCCTCCTTTTGGCCCTCGGAGACCTGCCGAGAAGTTACACAGCCCAGCTCTCATTGACTTCTGAACAGAGAAATGGGTGATTGATCTGTGAGTCTGAAGGGACATGCCCATAGGAGACCTTATTAGGCCAGTCAATGTGTGTGTGTCTGTGTGTGTGTGTGAAATACCGTATTAGGTCAGTCAATGGGGCCAGCCTACTGTGTTCTCTTCCAATTATCTCAGAGAGAGAGAGAGCGCGAGAGAGAGAGAGAGAGAGAACAGAACAGAACAATGGGCTGAATGGGTAAAAACAGGTAAATATAGAAATCACAAGCATATTCTGCTCTGACCTATATTCTGCAGTTGTTTACCCAGTGGAATGTCTTCCTTTGATGCAGTGTTTTCCTATGTAAGGCCTTGTCTCACAGATAGAAGTCAGGTGAGTCACACTCTGCAGAGGCAGGCAACTGAGCAGGTTAGTTGTTTAGTTAGTGTATCTGTGTTACTGGTTATCAATCATCATGCACATAAACAGTGCGTTCAGAAAGTATTCACACCCCTTGACTTTTTCCACATTTTGTTGTGTTACAGCCAGAGTTTTAAATGTATTAAATTGAGACAATGTGTCACTGGCCTAAACACAATACCTATAATGTCAAAGTGGAATTATGTTTTTCTAAGATAAAAAAAACAAACTGACATTGAATATCCCTTTGAGCATGGTAGGCGGAAGGTGGTAGCGAGTGGTTAGAGCATTGGGACTTGTGACCGAAAGGTTGCTGGATCGAATCCCTGAGCTGACAAGGCAGTTAACCCACTGTTCCTAAGCTGTCATTGTAAATAAGAATTTGTTTTTAACTAACTTGCCTAGTTAAAAAAAGGTTACAATTAAAATAAATGGTGAAGTTATTACTTACACTTTGGATGGTGTATCAAAACACCCAGTCACTACAAAGATACAGGAGTCCATCCTACTTCAGTTGCTGGAGAGGAACGAAACCGCTCAGTGATTTCACCATGAGGCCAATGGTGTCTTTAAAACAGTTACAGAGTTTAATGGCTGTGACAGGAGGGATCAACAACATTATAATTACTCCAGAATAATAACCTATAAAAAAAGGAAGCCTGTACAGAATAAAAATACTCCAAAACATGCATCCTGTTTGCAACAAGGCAAAGCAAATGTATTTTTGTCCTTAACATACAAGTACTTGGGAGTATGGCTGGACGGTACACTGCCTCTCTCTCAGCACATATCAAAGCTGCAGGCTAAAGTTAAATCTTGGTTTCCTCTATCGTAATCACTCCTCTTTCACTCCAGCTGCCAAACTAACCCCGATCCAGATGACCATCCTACCCATGCTAGATTACGGAGACATAATTTATAGATCGGCAGGTAAGAGTGTTCTCGAGCGGCTAGATGTTCTTTACCATTCGGCCATCAGATTTGCCACCAATGCTCCTTATAGGACACATCATTGCACTCTATACTCCTCTGTAAACTGGTCATCTCTGTATACCCGTCGCAAGACCCACTGGTTGAAGCTTATTTATAAAACCTTCTTAGGCCTCACTCCCCCCAATCTGAGATATCTACTGCAGCCCTCAACCTCCACATACACCCGTTCTGCCAGTCATTCTGTTAAAGGTCCCCAAAGTACACACATCCCTGTGTCGCTCATATTTTCAGTTGGCTGTAGCTAGCGACTGGAACGTGCTGCAACAAACATCTCTTCATTCAAAGACTCAATCATGGAACCTCTTACTAACAGTTGTGGCTGTTTCGCATGATGTATTTTTGTCTCTACCTCCTTGCCTTTTGTGCTGTTGTCTGTGCCAAATAATGTTTGTACCCTGTTTTGTGCTGCTACCATGTTGTGTTGCTGCCATATTGTGTTGCTACCATGTTGTTGTCATGTTGTGTTGCTACCATGTTGTGTTGCTACCATGTTGTTGTCATGTTATGTTGCTACCATGTTGTGTTGTCATGTGTTGCTGCCTTGCTATGTTGTTGTCTTAGGTATCTATTTAGGTAGTGTAGTGTTGTCTCTCTTGTTGTGATGTGTGTTTTGTCCTATATATTTATTTAATTTATTTATATTTTTAATCCCAGCCCCCGTCCCTGCAGGAGGCCTTTTGCCTGTAGGTAGGCCCATCATTGTAAATAAGAATGTGTTATTAACTGACTTGTCTAGTTAAATAAAAGTAAAAAATAAAATAGTATTCCAGTGTGGTGCCAGTATTCCAGTGTGGTGCCAGTATTCCAGTGTGGTGCCAGTATTCCAGTGTGGTGCCAGAGTTCCAGTGTGGTGCCAGTATTCCAGTGTGGTGCCAGTGTTCCAGTGTGTGCCAGTGTTCCAGTGTGGTGCCAGTATTCCAGTGTGGTGCCAGTGTTCCAGTGTGGTGCCAGTATTCCAGTGTGGTGCCAGTGTTCCAGTGTAGTGCCAGTGTTCCAGTATGGTGCCAGTATTCCAGTGTGGTGCCAGTGTTCCAGTGTGGTGCCAGTATTCCAGTGTGGTGCCCGTGTTCCAGTGTGTGCCAGTGTTCCAGTGTGGTGCCAGTATTCCAGTGTGGTGCCAGTGTTCCAGTGTGGTGCCAGTATTCCAGTGTGGTGCCCGTGTTCCAGTGTGGTGCCCGTGTTCCAGTGTGGTGCCAGTATTCCAGTGTGGTGCCCGTGTTCCAGTGTGGTGCCAGTGTTCCAGTGTGGTGGCCGTGTTCCAGTGTGGTGCCAGTATTCCAGTGTGGTGCCCGTGTTCCAGTAATCTCCGTTGGGTCACTGACCACGCTGTGAGAGTAAAGCTGTTTTCCTCGGGGATCCAGAGGGAGAGCACTGAAAGGTCACAACATCAGCAGCTCTATGTCTTCTACTTTCTCCTACTCATTAATACAGTCAGTGTGTCGTACGTTACCATGTACCGTGTTATACTGCATCTCTTACAAGTGTGAGTTTGTCTGTGTGTATGTACAGTATGTGTCTGTATGTGTATGTGTGTGTATGTATGTGTGTGTATGTATGTATGTGTGTGTATGTATGTATGTGTTTGTGTGTGTGTGTGTCTGTGTGTGTGCGTGTGTGTATGTATGTCTGTGTGCGTGTGTGTGTGTATGTATGTGTCTGTGTGTGTATGTGTGAGTAGGTGTGTGTATGTGTGTGTGTGTGTGTATTTGTGTGTATGTATGTGTGTGTGCGTGTGTGTGTATTTGTGTGTGTGTGTATTTGTGTGTCTGTGTGTGCGTGTATTTGTGTGTCTGTGTGTGTGTATGTGTGTGTGTGTGTGTATTTGTGTGTCTGTGTGTGTGTGTATCTGTGTGTGTATGTACTGTATGTGTGTGTGTGTGTCTCTGCAGAGAATCACCATGGAGACACCCTTCTACCTGACGGAAAACCCAAACAGAGGTATTACAGAGATAGCATCACACACACACACACACACACACACACACACACATGACTGATTGTTCTTCCTTTATCAGTTATTTCAGCCAGTGGATTATTCCCATTTGCACCGGAAATGTCTCCAGCTTGCAGGGAGAAAACACGTTCTGATGATCCTGGTCAGATAGACATTTCCATTGGCTACAGACTATTCCTTCTCAGCATGATGGGACTTACAGAGGGAATATGTCTGATAAAGAAAAGATGCACTGGGGATGATAAAGAAAGGCCTTGAAATGCATACAATGTTGTGACAGGAGTTACATAGACTGTAGGGCATGAGCTCTCCAAGGTGGTGGAGAATGGGGTTTTGACTAGATGATATACAGCTACGGACATAATTTACTTTTCTTAGCAGGTTAGCAGAACTTACGCAGCAGGTTAGGAGAATTAACATAGAAGGTTAGGAGAATTAGGTTAAGGTTAGGAAAAGGGCTAAGATTAGGTTTAGCTAAAAATGCTACGGTAGCTGTATTCCATGTAGCCACAATGTATTTATTTCACATTTATTTTACCAGGGAGTCACCATGAAGACCAAGGTTTCTTTTACAAGGGAGACATACAGCGGGTGAAATAAGTAAATATATATATTTCCAAAGGTGCTATTGACATAACATTTTAACCAGATGTTGCTAACATCCCAAGTAATCCATACATACAAAGAAACCAAAACAGAAATTAAGTTATGTGTAATAATGTGAAATGACACAGGGAAAAAGTATTGAACACACTTACTGATATTTATTTAATACTTTGTACAAAAGCCTTGGTTGGTAATGACAGCTTCAAGATGCCTCCTGTATGGAGAAACTAGTCGCATGCATTGCTCTGGTGTGATTTTGGCCCATTCTTCCACACAAACAGTCTTCAAATCTTGAAGGTTCCGTGGGCCTCTTCTATGAATCTTGATCTTCAGTTCTTTCCATAGATTTTCAATGGGATTTAAGTCAGGTGATTGACTGGGCCATTCTAGCAGCTTTATTTTCTTTCTTTGAAACCAATTGAGAGTTTCCTTGGCTGTGTGTTTGGGATCATTGTCTTGCTGAAATGTCCACCCTCGTATCATCTTCATCATCCTGGTACATGGCAGCAGATTTTTGTCAAGAATGTCTCAGTAAATTTGCCCATTCATCCTTCCTTCAATTATGTGAAGTTTGCCAGTACCATTTGCTGAAAAGCAGCCCCACACCATGATGTTCCCACCTCCAAACTTCACTGTTGGTATGGTGTTTTTAGGGTGATGTGCAGTGCCATTTCTCCTCCAAACATGGTGTGTATTATGACATCCAAACAGTTCAATTTTGCTCTCATCTGACCACACTATATTCTCCCAGTATTTCACTGGCTTTTCCAAATGTTGTGCAGCAAACTTTAAACGAGCTTCAACATGTTTATTTTTCAGCAATGGAGTCTTGCGTGGTGAGCGTGCATACAGGCCATGGCGGTGGAGTGCATTACTTACTGTTTTCTTTGAGACAACAGTACCTGCTAATTGCAGGTCTTTTTGAAGCTCTCCACAAGTGGTCCTTGGCTCTTGGACAACTCTTCTGATTATTCTTTTCACTCCTCTGTCAGAAATCATGCGAGGAGCACCTGGTCGAGGCAAATTTATGGTGAAATTATTGTCTTTCCACTTCCGTATTATGGCCCCAACAGTGCTCACTGGAACATTCAGAAGCTTAGAAATGCGCCTATAACCAATGCCATCATTATGTTTTGCAACAATTAGGTTGCGAAGGTCTTGAGACAGCTCTTTGCTTTTACCCATCATAAGATGTGTCTTGTGTGACACCTTGGCAATGAGACCTTTTTGTAGGCCATCAGTTGGGACTGAACCAGCTGATATTAATTTGCACTGACAGGGGGCTGGATTGCATTATAATTACTGATAGTTTTCAGCTGTTGTCTTGGCTTTCCATGCCTTTTTGCACCTCCCTTTCTTCATGTGTTCAATACTTTTTCCCTGTGTCATTTCACATTATTACACATAACTTAATCTCTGAACTTATTTGTTTTGGTTTCTTTGTATGTATGGATTACTTGGGTTGTTACCAACATCTGGTGAAAATGTCATGTCAATAGCACCTTTAGAAATATATTTACTGAGAAAAATGGTGACGTGTTCAATACTTATTTCATCCGCTGTATATGCTGAGTGTAGAAAACATTAAGAACACCAGCTCTTTCGATGACATAGACTGACCAGGTGAATCCAGGTGATGGATTGATGTCACTTGTTAAATCCACTTCAATCAGTGTAGATGAAGGGGAGGAGACAGGTTAAAGAAGGACTTTTAATCCTTGAGACAATTGAGACATGGATTGTGTATGTGTGCCAGTCAGAGTGTGAAAAAATATTTAAATGCCTTTGAACGAGGTATGGTAGTAGGTGACAGTTTCCCTTGTGTGTCAAAAATGGTCCACCACCCAAAGGACATCCAACCAACTAGACACAACTGTGGGAAGCTTTGTAGTCAACATGGGCCAGCATTCCTGTGGAACACTTTTCGACACCTTGTAGAGTCCATGCCCTACGAATTGAGGCTGCTCTGAGGGTTCCTAATATTTCGTATACTCACACACAACTTACAAAATTAAAATGGAATACAATGTATAATACAATGAATACAATGTAAAATAAAACAAGAAAAACAATCATATTCCTCAGCAAGGAGGTCCCCAATCAACACCCCTAGAAACACCTGAACATCCCATTGTAGGTTGTTCCATACAACCGGAGTATGGTGCAGTGTGGTGCTGAAGTTAAGCTTAGTGAGGGGTCTCTGTCCACAGTGCTGGAATGGTAGAGCGTGTTTCTGAAGTAAGGCTTAGTGAGGGGTCTCTGTCCACGGTGCTGGAATGGTAGAGCGTGTTTCTGAAGTAAGGCTTAGTGAGGGGTCTCTGTCCACGGTGCTGGATTGGTAGAGCATGTTGCTTAATCAAAGCTTAGTGAGGGGTCGCTGTCCATGGTGCTGGAATGGTGATGTGGTGCTGAAGCACAGCATGGCCATGGGTCTCTGTCCATGTTCCTGTAGTTGGGTAACCAGTGGAATGTTGTACTGAAGCAGAGCTTGGCCAGAGGTCTCTGTCCATGGTGTTGCCTACATGATGTAGAGGCTAACTCAGTGAGGTATAGGTCACATTGACCGCCTGTTGTGAGACATATCAGATTACTAATGCACTGGCCAATCTAATTAATCAAATTGAATCAATCAATTAATCAAATTTAAGTCTTCAATCTCATTATTCTTGGTCGTCTCTCCCCCTCCTGCCGTCACCTGAGTGATCCCAGAGAGATAAAGGTTAGAGAAAGAGGGATGATAAAGGATAGAGAGGGATGATGAAGGATAGAGAGGGATGATGAAGGATAGAGAGGGATGATGAAGGATAGAGAGGGATGATGAAGGATAGAGAGGGATGATGAAGGATAGAGAGGGATGATGAAGGATAGAGAGGGATGATGAAGGATAGAGAGGGATGATGAAGGATAGAGAGGGATGATGAAGGATAGAGAGGGATGATGAAGAATAGAGAGGGATGATGAAGGATAGAGAGGGATGATGAACGACAGTTTGTATGATATAAGATAAGATTGCTCCCTTCATCTCTGTGTTTAATGGTCACTCATAAAAACACAACTGGCCACCGCATTAAGACCCACGTACGTGTGTGTGAGCCAGTGTAATTCCATCTTAAAGAGTGTGTGTGCGTGTTCCTTTCTTTCTCTTTAAGTGTGTGTGTGTGCGTGTGTGATAATGAAAGAGTGTGTGTCAGAGTATAACCCACTTTAATTAATAAGTCCATATTGTTGGAGACCAGCCCAGACTGAGACAATGGTAGTGCCAGGGCTCGCTCTCTCTCTCCTTCCCCAGTCACAGCCAGACACAGCGTCGCCTTTGGCCATGCAGCTATGCTGTTGTGTGTGTGTGTGTGTGTGTGCATGCGTGTGTGAGTACCTGTGTGTGCATGCATAGACTGCAGGTGGGATGGAGAGATTTTTTAAGGAACAGAGACTCACACAGGGGAGTAGAGGAGCGTAAACAGACTACTTAACAGAATACCTGGTGTCAGCGAAGAGACTGGAGCCTGGAGCAGGTCAAAGGTCATCTGCCTGTGTACAGAGGGACCCTGCAGCCTGCAGCCCATACACATCACATTAGAGCAGACCATATTGTTATACTGTTGATCATAGATAGATTAGATCATATCAAACAGGGTTAATGATCCCGCCCCTGCTATTCCATCACTTATCTAATCGTTGCTATGCAGTAAAGCAGCTGGCTAATTTATCACTTTCATTAAATGCCACATCTCATCTTCAATTCACCATTTGCTGCGTCAGTGTTTCTGTGTTGCATAAACATGTTCATCTCAGGGTTGAGGCTAATAGCTGCATCCATTTTAATATTTCAGTTTTATACATTAGAGAAGTACGTGTATATCACATGTAGTTTCAAATGTTTTTGGTTTATCCTTTTCAAGTACACATTATATTCACTGTTTGTTATATTTCTATGGCACATATGCATTTTAGAGACATAAGCTGTGTTCGAATACCCATACTAACATACTGTATACTACATACTTAATGAGTATGTACTACATACTATTAGTTTATTTTAGTATACTGTAAACAAACAGTATCCTTTCAGTTGAGCGTACTATTGCCACACCTATGCAACCTCTTGCTAGCTTTTTAGCATAGCAAATTACTAGCTAAACATCTTACGACTCTGTTCAATCTGGGGGCGTTCGTAAATGCAGAGCATTTGTACATTCAGAGCATTCAGAGCGCACACCGGATGCTCTGGCCGAGGAGTAGTGTGGATCTGAGCGTTCTGACCTCACAACGGCAGTCAAGCACCCAAGCTAACTGGCTAACTTGCTAGCTACTTCCATGCACAAATGAGAGAACCTCAGTCTGACCATTTTACTTGCCCTAGTGGAGATGGTAATTTTTTAAATTTGTATTAACCCCTCCACCACATCCCCTCTTCGGAGGACACATATTTTTTATTGATTTTAATTTTAAAAAATCAGTTTTCTGCTACGTATATATACATTTTACTTATACATTTTTACCTACATGGTAATTTTATATAAAGCAATCGCATAACAATAATACATTACTAAACATAAACTCTTTAATCCCAACCCTCAGCCACTCTCAGCCCATCCCACCCTTGTTTGGTTTCCATGTGCCATATCTTAAAAACAGTAGCTGTGAAGTTTTACATATATTTTGAAACTTCCTAATCGTATAGTGTCCACAGATTGTGAGCTAAAAATCAAAACTTATTATTATATTATTTATTGACTGACTATGGTTTTCCAAATCGCCCAACACTGCTATTTGTAAGGTTAATTTAAGTGAATATTGTGATTATTTTTTTTTACCATTCTTGAACCTGTGTATTCCTGAAACAAGCTACATAGGGACAATACCAGAATAAATTATCAAGAGATTCTATCTCTTCACATCAAAATCTACACAGCTGAGATGCCCCATATGTATAACATTCTGTTGGTGGCAAGAATGTTAAATAATAATTATTAAGTGTTAAATCAAGTGTTGTTTTTTGTACCAGTTCATAAACCATGTGCCATGGAATCGGTACATCGAAAATCTCTTCGCATTTATTTTGCAACCTGTGTGGCGCAGCTGTCAACATTTTTGTCCTCAAATGAAACTGGTATATTTTTTTGTATTTTGAATAGTTCTCTACCTTCTACCTTTTCCACATGCCTCCTCCATTTTTGTGTTAATGCTGAAATCAGTTGGTTGTAAGGTTGGATTGAGCAAATGTTCCCATAGATTTTCAATAGCTGCATATGTGACATAACACCTCCGTTTCTATTCATAATATTATTCATAAATATAATACCATTTTTAAACATTGTTTCCATAAAGAATGTTTTTTTTTGTATTAATCAGTATATTTGAGTTTAACCATAACATTTGTTGTAATATTCTTTTCTCTATCCTTCAGGAGGATACAACTGAAATCGTAACCAGCTTTGTACGGCTTGTTTAAGAAAGGGCGATACTTTGAACAAAACTTCATTATAAAGTTTTATAAAGGCAAAAAGGCATTTTTTGAACAAAGGATGAGCTTTTCTTAATAATCTACCGGAGAACCATTTTGGGTTTTAGTATAATTTATGTATGAGCGAAGCTTTTAGTAAAAGGATTAAAGCTTTAATATTTAATAATTTTAGCCCCCCCAAACTCATATTCATTATATAAATAGGCACGTTTTTGTCTGGCTTAGCATTCCAAATAAAATGAAATATATTTTAATTATATGATTTAAAAAACTAGTAGTCATCTGGAGTAGGCAGTGTCATTAGTAAGCAAATAAACTGTGATAGGACCAAAGAGTTAATCAATGTGATCTTTTCATTAATAGACAATTATTTACCGCTCCATGGTTGCAGAATATTATCTATTTTTGTAACTTTATATTGAAAAGTTTTTGGTAAGTTCATTTATATTTTTTGAGATGTGAATACCAAGTACATCTACTTCACTATCCACCCATTTTATTGGTAAACTACAAGCTAGTGTAAACACTGTGTCTTTTAAAACTTGTGCAACTTTTTTATTAAGATCCAATACGTAATATGGTAAACTTCTCATATTTTGGTTTTAGTCCAGAGAGGCTAGAAAAGTGATCAAGATTTTCAATCAGACAGTGTGCAGGGATCCAGATTGCAGATTTAAGAAAAGTTATTTGTTTCTGGCCATTTTGACCCCGTAATTGAACCCACAAATGCTGATGCTCCAGATACTCAACTAGTCAAAAGAAGGCCAGTTTTATTGCTTCATTAATCAGCACAACAGTTTTCAGCTGTGCTAACATAATTGATAAATTAGCCTTTTAAAATGATAAACTTGGATTAGCTAACACAACGTGCCATTGAAACACAGGAGTGATGGTTGCTGATAATGGGCCTCTTTACACCTATGTAAATATTCCATAAAAAATCAGCGGTTTTGAGCTACAATAGTCATTTACAACATTAACAATGTCTACAATGTATTTGTGATCAATTTGATGTTATTTTAATAGACAAAAAAATTTGCTTTTATTTAAAAAACAAGGACATTTTTTAAGTAACCCCAAACTTTTGAACAGTAGAGTAGTTAAAGCAATGAATTGGTATCCACTCTCGTTGGACTTCGGCAGAATATTTTCCAGCATTTTTTTCAAATCTGGAAATGTTGTGAAGCCATGCCTATTTTCGGAAGAATTGCATTATGGGCCCAAAAACTGAAATAGTGTCCACTGCTTGTATACTTCGTATTTTGGCGAAATCTGGGAACCTTTGGCATACTAACTATATCCATACTATGACCAATAAGCATACTACATACTCAATTTCCGTCACAAATAGTACGGTTAGTATGAGTATCGAACACAGCTAATGTCAATCTTCCTGATCTAGGTTGGGTGAGTGAGAGCTACTATGACATGTACTATGACGGCTCCCGAGTGGCGTAGAGGTCTAAGACACTGCATTTCAGTGCTAGAGGCTTCACTACAGACCCTGGTTCGATCCCGGGCAACCGGCCATGATCGGGAGTCCCATAGGGCGGCACACAATTAGCCAAGCATTGTCCGGGTTAGGGGAGGGTTTGGCCGGGGTAGGCCGTCATTTTGTTCTTAACTGTCTTCCCAAGTTAAATAAAGGTTAAATAAACAATTAATTCTGTCATGGGTCAACATTAATTCTGTCATGGGTCAACATTAATTCTGTCATGGGTCAACATTAATTCTGTCATGGGTCAACATTCATTCTGTCATGGGTAAACATTCATTCTGTCATGGGTAAACATTCATTCTGTCATGGGTAAACATTCATTCTGTCATGGGTCAACATTCATTCTGTCATGGGTAAACATTCATTCTGTCATGGGTCAACATTCATTCTGTCATGGGTAAACATTCATTCTGTCATGGGCCAACATTCATTCTGTCATGGGCCAACATTCATTCTGTCACGGGCCAACATTCATTCTGTCACGGGCCAACATTCATTCTGTCACGGGCCAACATTCATTCTGTCACGGGCCAACATTCATTCTGTCACGGGTCAACATTCATTCTGTCACGGGTAAACATTCATTCTGTCACGGGTAAACATTCATTCTGTCACGGGTAAACATTCATTCTGTCATGGGTAAACATTCATTCTGTCATGGGTAAACATTCATTCTGTCATGGGTAAACATTCATTCTGTCACGGGCCAACATTCATTCTGTCATGGGTAAACATTCATTCTGTCATGGGTAAACATTCATTCTGTCATGGGTAAACATTCATTCTGTCATGGGCCAACATTCATTCTGTCATGGGTAAACATTCATTCTGTCATGGGTCAACATTCAACCATGTGAGAGAAGCAAAGACAATAGGATAAAACATGAATCCAAAGAAATGGAAAGAATGAAAAAAGAGGAAGAGTGAATAAACCATGCACAGAGGAAGAGTGTATAAACCATGCACAGAGGAAGAGTGTATAAACCATGCACAGAGGAAGAGTGTATAAACCATGCACAGAGGAAGAGTGTATAAACCATGCACAGAGGAAGAGTGTATAAACCAGGCACAGAGGAAGAGTGTATAAACCAGGCACAGAGGAAGAGTGTATAAACCATGCACAGAGGAAGAGTGTATAAACCATGCACCGATGAAGAGTGTATAAACCAGGCACAGAGGAAGAGGGGTGAAAAAATAAATAGTTTGATATTGAGAGAGATGAAGGAAAGAAGACCATCTGGAAGAAAAGAGAAAACTCAGCAGAACTGGAGGTAAAAGGAGAGATGAATTGCGGAGGGATGAGAAAAGTCCTCGCTCTGTGAGCGGACCTTGCAGACAGACAGGAGAGCTTTAGTCAAACTACAGAAGTTTAAAAAGACCTTTACCATGAATGATTTAGGAGACAAAACTTAACTTTTAACGGGTCAATAAAAATAATTTGTCATTTCACTCAAGGCGCTTCCTGAAGGGTTGACAATCAGCCTACTTCCATTTAGCATCGTAAAGTAACTCTCACTTTAATGTCTGCTCTTACTCTTACTTTCTCTATCACTCTCATTCCATCCGCCCTCTCTCTCTCTCTCTCTCTCTCTCTCTCTCTCTCTCTCTCTCTCTCTCTCTCTTCTCTCTCTCTCTCTCTCTCTCTCTCTCTCTCTCTCTTTCTCTCTCTCTCTCTCTTGCTCCCTCACTCATTCTCTCTCTCTCCATCTCTCTCGCTTTCTCTTTCCATCTCTTTCTCTATCTCTCTCTCCATGTTTTCAGAAAGTAGGTAATTACATGCTACCAATGTAGACCTCCCACACATGCACATACAGTACATAATAACATGCCTAGTAACTTCACTACAAGTATATCACACGGTTACCTCACTGAGAGGTTACTCTGCAATACATTTCAAGGGCAGTTCTGACTGCTTATTCTGACCAATTAGCTTTGACAGCAGGATATTCTTCCCCATGAGATGCTGAACTGATATAGATCATATCCAAAGAGTTGTGGTGATATTAGTGGGAGACAAATATAGGAGACTTGCCTTGGTTGGCTGGTGTGTGTGTGTCTGCATGTGTATGTGTGTCAGTGTGTGAGTGTGTCTGTGTGTGAGTGTTTCTGTGTGTGTCTGTGTGTGTTTGTGTGTGTGTCTGTGTCTATGTGTCTGTGTGTGTGTGTCTGTGTGTGTCTGTATGTTTGTCTGTGTGTATCTCTGTGTGTGTGTGTGTATGTGTGTGTTTGTGTGTGTGTGTGCCTGTGTTAGTGTGTGTCTTGGCTTGCGTTTACCGCCGGTCTCTGTTAGCACAGCTGTCCAATGAGAAACACAGGTGTCAACGTGGAATGGAACAGCATCCAGGACTGTTTACCTGTTTGACTAGGTGTGTGTGTGTGTGTGTGTCTGTGTGTGTGTGTGTGTGTGTGTGTGTGTGTGTGTGTGTGTGTGTGTGTGTGTGTGTGTGTGTGTGTGTTCCAGACAGAGATAAAATGGGAGAGACAGACTGAGTGGGTTATTTGGGGTTGTTAGTGTGTGTGTTCCTGTGAGGGTATCAGTTCTGAAAGCTCTAATAAACAATTCACTCTGTAAGCACTCAGACACTCACTCCTCCTTACTTATTGGTGGCCTCTCACAGATCATAATCCTCTCACAGCATGTAACATACACGCACACAAACAGCAGGGAACTGACCCACAGACTGGAAAGTGGAATACTAATCAGATAGTAAATGATGCCACTTGAGGGATGATCTAATCTCAGGGTAACCTGGATCTGTTGTAGAACACAGGTTTAGAGAGAGAGAGAAAAACAGAATGTGTGTATGGGAGAGAGAGTGAGAGAGAGAGAGAGAGAGAGAGAGAGAGAGTGAGAGAGAGAGAGAGAGAGAGAGAGAGAGAGAGAGAGAGGGGGAAAGAGGGAGAGAAATAGAGCGGGGAGAGGAGGAGAGAGAGAGAGAGAAAGAGAGAGAATCTGGAGTAAAATGTCTACTGTTTGCTGACGATCTGGTGCTTCTGTCACCAACCAAGGAGGGCCTACAGCAGCACCTAGACCTTCTGCACAGATTCTGTAAGACCTGGGCTCTGAAAGTAAATCTCAGTAAGACAAAAATAATGGTGTTCCAAAAAAGGTCTAGTTGCCAGGACACAAATACAAATTCCATCTAGACACCGTTGCCCGAGAGCACACAAAAAACTATACATACCTCGAGGTATGGCAAGGCAAGAAGGGCCTTCTGTGCCATCAAAAGGAACATAAAATTCAACATACCAATTAGGATCTGGCTAAAAATACTTGAATCAGTTATAGAACCCATTTCCCTTTATGGTTGTGAGGTCTGGGATCTGCTCACCAACCAGGAATTCACAAAATGGGACAAACACCAAATTGAGACTCTGCATTTAGCAGAAATATCTTCAGTGTACAATGTAAAACACCAAATAATGCATGCAGAGCAGAGTTAGGACGATACCCGCTTATTATCAAAATCCAGAAAAGAGCCTTTAAATTCTACAACCACCTAAAAGGAAGCGATTCCCAAACCTTCCATAACAAAGCCATCACCTACAGAGAGACAAACCTGGAGAAGAGTCCCCTAAACAAGCTGGTCCTGGGGCTCCATTCAATAAACACAAACAGACCCCACAGAGCCCCAGGACAGCAACACAATTAGACCCAACCAAATCATGAGAAAACATAAAGAGAATTACTTGACACATTGGAAAGAATTAACAAAAAAACTAGCTTGCGAGAGACACTGGAGGGACTTGCCTGGTAGGTACCATCAGATACATTTCAGTGTGTTTGACATTTGCTATGTATTTTATAGCTTCTGTCAGTGTGTGTGGTTGGTGTGGTGTGTATTTTATTGGTTCTGTCAGCGTGTGTGGTTAGTGTGGTGTGTGTTTTATTGGTTCTGACAGTCTGTGGTTGGTGTGGTGTGTATTTTATTGGTTCTGTCAGTGTGTGTGGTTGGTGTGGTGTGTATTTTATTGGGCCTGTCAGTGTGTGGTTGGTGTGTTGTGTATTTTATTGGTTCTGTCAGTGTGTGGTTGGTTTGGTGTGTATTTTATTGGTTCTGTCAGTGTGTGGTTGGTGTGGTGTGTATTTCTTGTGTGTGTGTGGTTTGTCTGTTTTTACTATAATATCTCTCAGTGCCTTTTAAACACTTCTGTGCCAGTGACAGACACACACACACACGCACACACATGCACATACACATGTGAATGCATGCACACACACACACACGCCCACACACATCTCCGCCAGAACGCCAGGCCAAATAAGGATCCATGTTTGGAGTGCCCACGCATCACATGCCAAAGAGCCAATGAGGTGGGAGGGAGGGACATTTAGACATTTATTACACATCAATGGCTTATTGAAGGTTTTACTGAAGCTCTTTGTGTTCCTTCTGACTGTCACATTGAGATGGTGGGATTTACTTCAGACTGTCACATTGAGATGGTGGGATTTACTTCTGACTGTCACATTGAGATGGTGGGATTTACTTCTGACTGTCACATTGAGATGGTGGGATTTACTTCAGACTGTCACATTGAGATGGTGGGATTTACTTCTGACTGTCACATTGAGATGGTGGGATTTACTTCTGACTGTCACATTGAGATGGTGGGATTTACTTCTGACTGTCACATTGAGATGGTGGGATTTACTTCTGACTGTCACATTGAGATGGTGGGATTTACTTCAGACTGTCACATTGAGATGGTGGGATTTACTTCTGACTGTCACATTGAGATGGTGGGATTTACTTCTGACTGTCACATTGAGATGGTGGGATTTACTTCAGACTGTCACATTGAGATGGTGGGATTTACTTCTGACTGTCACATTGAGATGGTGGGATTTACTTCTGACTGTCACATTGAGATGGTGGGATTTACTTCTGACTGTCACATTGAGATGGTGGGATTTACTTCTGACTGTCACATTGAGATGGTGGGATTTACTTCAGACTGTCACATTGAGATGGTGGGATTTACTTCTGACTGTCACATTGAGATGGTGGGATAAACACTGGAATAATCAACAACCCGTCCTGTAGCTGCCTGTCCCCCCCACCCTTTCAACCCTCAATCTCTCCAATTCTCCATCCCTCCATCCCTCCATCCCTTTATCCCTCTATCCCTCTATCCCTCTATCCCTCCATCCCTCCATCCCTCCATCCCTCCACCCTTCCAACCCTCCAACCCTCCATCCCTCCATCCCTCCATCCCCCCACCCTTCCATCCCTCCATCCCTCCATCCCTCCATCCCTCCATCCCTCATTCTCTCCCTCTGTCTCTGCTCTAGCATGTTTGTTGTTTGTGTGTGTTTGTGTGTTTGTGTGTGTTTGTGTGTGTTTGTGTGTGTTTGTGTGTGTTTGGGTGTTTGTGTGTGTTCGATTTGTACAGCATGATTGAAATCTACCCATGTCACCAGAAAGTAGGCATCAATAGGTGATTTCACACTGCATTGTTCTTAGCCCCAGGATATTCTGGCCCTGGGCTAGCTTAGCCTGTGTTCAAAAAGCATTTGTTACCCTGGGCTAAACTTTAGCCCTGGGCTAAGGATTCACACTTGTTTTACAAAGCCCTGTGCTAACGGACAAACACAACATGCGACCAACAATCTCTGACATGTGACCAATATTACAAACAATAAGAAATGTATTAACATATGACTTCCTCTTACTTCCACTAGCCTAGCATTTGATTTTCAACAGTTATTTATTTAACCCTTATATTCCAGGTAAGTTGACTGAGAACACATTCTCATTTCCAGCCAGACCTGGGGAATAGTTACAGTGTAGAGCAGGGGGATGAATGAGCCAATTGGAAGCTGGAAGATTGTATACAGCTTTCTGCCTGTACGTCTTTGGAAAACATTTTTGCACTTTTAATATTAAATCTCGCCCCTGCACAGAGAATGTTGTGCAAGAATGAGACATCAACTTTTCTGATCCAGGCGAAATCATGCAACAATGTTATTGTCATGGATATATCTAATTAGCTAAATGTAAATAGAAAAGCTATGAAAACCGATAATCGTTGACCGTTTGCTGCCTTTCCAGCTGTTGAGTTTGTAGCTTTAGTCAGCCAGCCTGCATAGCAACCATTTTATGTTAGGCATAGCAACCAATGTGTTTGTACCTATGAAAGTTTCATGTTTTCTGTACTCAGATGAAAGGATGGAATAGTATGAATTTACTCATCAAAATAAAGAGTAGAACGCAATACAGTCATCACAAGCATCTGTAAATTAAGTGAAAGTGCAGCTTTTATGAGCATTGTTCTTGACCCTGTTTCACCCTGGCTAGAGAGAGAGAGAGAGAGAGAGAGAGAGAGAGAGAGAGAGAGAGAGAGAGAGAGAGAGAGAGAGAGAGAGAGAGAGAGAGAGAGAGAGAGAGATGTAGATAAGGTAAATGAAGGGGAGAATAGCATTTAAGTGATAACGCCAGAGAAGCCATGGTTTGGGGGATATATTGGCACGGGTGTTAGGCCTGAGGAGAAGTCTGTCGCAGAGACAGAAAGCAAGGTTTATACAAATCTCAGCTTTTGCAAATGGAACACTAGTTTTTTAGAAGTTTAAGAATTGCATGGCTGGGCTGATGGGACAGGGATGAGCAGTGACTTTTCAGATGGAACAGTAAATAGGGATTTCACCGTCCTAGACGGTGGTAGTTTTGAAATAGACAATGGCTCGAACACAGTTTTAACCAATCAGTATCCAGGATTGGATCCACCCACTATTTAATGAAGGATGAACGTGTCCCTGAGACTTCCTTACAAATTGTTGTTACTTTTTTCTTTGTCTGCAGAGCCTTAAGGCATACAGAGGGATCTGTCTCTGACTTTCACTGACAGCAGTATAACCAACTATATTTACTGTTAATTAATGGATTGTTATTTGTAATTCCGAATATGTTTTTCTCAGAGACTGTCACCCGTCTGAAGTTTGAAGTCTCAGAAATTAAGTGCTGAGAATTCATATCACCCCGAGAAGCGTCTGAAGTTTTCAGTGGTACATTTTGATAGAGTGTTGATTATGGAGGAAATGTGCTATTAATGAGGGGGAGCTAACCGGATTACAGCTCATTCCATTCCATCTCTCCACATTCTCTATGTCTCTCTTCTCCTTCTACTCCTCTCTCCATCTCTGCATCTGTTCTCCGTGTCAGTCAAGTCAGTGTGTGTGTGTGTGTGTGTAATGTTGTCTGAAACATCAGAAGGATGATAGCTGCACTAAGGGAAAAAACTCAATAATGGGAATGAACACACACACACACACACACACACACACAGGCACATACTCTTCACAGGTACACACACACACACATTCAAACATGATATACTGTAGACCCAGAGCTAATGTTGGGGTAATAGGAATTATGCTAAAATCTCACCAGGAAAGGAAATAAATGGTGTTTCACCAGAAGAAGAGAATATAAAGACTCCTATTTTGACAACGTAATTACTTCCAGACAGGAAGTAGCTTTATGCCTGTCTGATTACGGAGAACAAGGAAGAAGTGATTAGAGAAAGGGGAGTTAAAAGGAGTGAAAGATTGTATGATGACTTCACATAGTTGGCAGACAATAAGAGAGGTGGAAGAAATTAAATGAAGACTGAAAAAGAGCGAGAGAGAGAGAGAGAGAGGGAGAGAGAGAGGGAGAGAGAGAGGGAGAGAGAGAGAGAGAGAAAGAGAAAGAGAGCGAGAGAGAGAGCAGATGGATGGAGGGAGGGAGGGAGGGAGGGAGGGAGGGAGGGAGGGGGAGGGAGGGAGGGAGGGAGGGAGGGAGGGAGGGAGGGAGGGAGGGAGGGGAGGGAGGGAGGGAGGGACAAAGTTACGGTAGTTATGTGGAAATTGATGCCTTTACACTCATCTCCTCTCTGGCCTAATAGAGGGAAGAGAGGCCCCGTTCCTCGGTCTCTCCCCCCCCACGTCTCTCCTCTCTTTCACCTCTCTCTCCTCTGCAGCTAGGATTAGGATGAGGCTTATTAAAACAATAGGGCTAACACCAGGCTTAAGTGGCCACAGCTAAACCAAATTAAACATTTTGCTGACAGCACACACAGTATAATCCTTCATTTTACTGTGTTTCACTCATTCTCCTGATTTCCCCTCTCTTTCTCTCCCTTTCTCATTGTGAGAAATCCCTATTGTATTAGTTAATCATGGCTTGTTGGCAAAGTTGAACTGCTGGCGGCCCTCTCTCCTACAGAGTGGGTGTAATTGGCCTTAAATGACCAGCAAATACTGTTAATGGTGACTAATGTTGGTGCTAAAAGTTGCTCATTGCTGAATGCCGCGTACTAGCTGCATTGCATTTGCTTGTGTTGCTCAGATGAAAGCAGCATAGATCATCGGAAGATTAGTCATCACACCATAGAGAAACATTCATTTAATCAGAGAGAAATTACATTGATTCATCTGCCTTGTGACTGAATACACAACAAGTGCAAGAGGAAGAGTGCTTCCTAAATAAGAGTGAAACACATAGTGGCGAGTTTTAGAAGCAGCTGTAAAGAGGAATAGAGTGAATGAACAGTAAGTTAGATAGTTGGAAGCCCCTATGGCCTTCTGGGCCGGAGTGGGTTGGTTACGTTGTGGTGCCTCTCTCTGGCTGGATGCTGGTGTCCGACACAGCTCCACCACCACCACCCCAGAGCCAACATAGTGCTGTGTGGGTTGTTTACGCTGTGGAGCCTCTGTCTGGATGGATGCTGGTGTCAGACACAGCTCCACCACCTCTACCCCAGAGCCAATTTGCTGCCGGCTTACCAGAACACAGCAGATGGTGCTCAGACAGTGCCATACGGACATGACCCGTACTATCTGGTGTTGCAGAGATACCACCTGTACTATCTGATAATACAGGACACCACCCGTAGACAGAGAAAAGGGGGAAGGAAAGGAAGATGGATGATAGGGTATGATGAAGAAGATGGATGTTAGGGTATGAGAAAGAAGACGGATGATAGGGTATGAGGAAGAAGATGTATGATAGGGTATGAGGATGAAGATGGATGATAGGGTATGAGGATGAAAATGTATGATAGGATATGAGGAAGAAGATGGATGATAGGGTATGAGGAAGTAGATAGATGATAGGGTATAAGGAAGTAGATGGATGATAGGGTATGAGGATGATGACGGATGATAGGGTATGAGGAAGAAGATGAATGATAGGGTATGAGGAAAAAGTAAGTGAGGACATCAAAGATGGAGACTTCCCCGGCCAGACTCTCGTGGAGACTTCCCCTGCCAGCCTCTAGTGGAGACTTCCCCGGCCAGACTCTAGTGGAGACTTCCACGGCCAGACTCTAGTGTAGACTTCCCCTGCCAGACTCTAGTGGAGACTTCCCCGGCCAGACTCTAGTGGAGACTTCCCCTGCCAGACTCTAGTGGAGACCGCCCCATCCATACTCTAGTGGAGACTGTCACCTTAACAGTTGCCTTAACCCCTCTGAATTAATACCTGACCTTAACCCTGTTGACGAAATGTTACACCAAATCTCTAAATTAATTCCTAAACTTAACCATCGAGGTACAGTAAGTTTCGGTTACACTTTTGCACAGTTTTACTGCCAGCTAACATATGGCAAAACATGCCATTATTAAAACGGCCACACACTCCATAACCCACAGACGGAACCACAGACGGCCCCACATTCCATAACACACAGACGGAACCACAGACGGCCCCACATTCCATAACCCACAGACGGAACCACAGACGGCCCCACAAACCATAATTAAAATGGCTAGCCAGGTTGTATCTCTGTTGCATCAGTTACAAAGAGGGAAGGCGTGTCTAGTCTATGCCTTGAAGAAAACCATGAATGTGAAAATGTGGTCTTCAGTTCTATCTGTATTGCACATATCTCTGCTGCCTATTCTACCCTACTCTTTCCTATCATACCCTATTCTATCCTAGCCTATCCTATCCTACCTTATCCTATCATATCCTATCCTACCCTACCTTATCATATCATACCATATCATGTCCTATCCTACCCCATCATACCCTATCCTATCCTATCCTATCCTAGCCTACCCTATCCCACCTGATCCTACCCTTCTCATATCATATCCCCACCCTACCCTATCCTATCCTACCTTATCCTAACCCATCCTGCTCTATCCTATCCTTCCCTACCCTACCCTACCCTGTCCCCACCCCTACCCTATCCTAACTTATCCTATCCTATCCTATCCTATCCTACCATACCATACCATACCCGACCCTCCCATACCCTACCCCACCCTACCCTTTCCTACTCTACCCTATCCTATCATATTCTATCCTATTCTTCCCTACCCTACCCAATCCTACCCTTCTCATATCCTATCCCACCCTACCCTATACTATCCTACCTTATCATATCCTATACTATCCTATTCTATCCTATCATATCCTCCCTGTCCTACCTATCATATCCAACTGATTCTATACTATCCTACCCAATCATATCCTATCACATCCTACCATAATTTATCATACCATATCCTGTCCTATCCTACCCTATCCTACCCTATCCTATCCTACCCTATCATATCATATCCTATCTTATCATATCATACCTTGCCCTTACTTATCATACCATAGCCTGTCCTACCCTACCCTACCCTACCCAACCCAACCCTACACAACCCTACCCTATCATGTCCTATCCTATCCTATCCTACCTTATCTTATCTTATACTACACCACCCTATCCTATCCTACCTCATCCTATCCTATCCTATCCTATCCTATCTTATCCTATCCTATTCTACCCTATCCTACCCTATCCTGTCCTTCCCTATCCTATCCTATCCTATCCTATCCTATCCTATCCTATCCTATCCTATCCTATCCTATCCTACCCTATACCACCCTACCTTACTCTACCCTATCCTGTCCTATCCTATCCTACCCTAGTCTAACCTATCCTTCCTACCCCACCCTATGCAGCTAACAAAATGTCATGTACTCAGGATGCTACAATGTTATCTTGTGTGGTACAATAACAAGGTGTCAGAATCCCCCAGGGCCAGATGTACTATACAGGAGACTGCCTCCTCATCCGATAACAGCATCAGATAAGTAATAGTCTGCAGCAGGGAAGAGATGTCTTTACATTAACATGACAGAACAATAACACACCCACACACAGGTAAACACACACATACATACACACACACACACATAGGTAAACACACACATCCACACACAACACACAACACACACAGGTAAACACACACACACACACACACAGATAAATACACACACACTCCTGCATACGCCAGTGGAGGCTGTTGAGGGGAGGACGGCTCATAATAATGTCTGGAACGGAGTAAATGGAATGGTATCAAACACCTGGAAACCATGTATTTAATGTATTTCATACTATTCCACCTGTTCTGCTCCAGCCATTACCACGAGCCTGTCCTCCCCAGTTAAGGTGCCACCAGCCTCCTGTGGCATACACACACAAACATTTTGTTTTCTCATCAAAGAGGAGCAAATGCAGGTATCAGGTAAAATGGTCTGAAGAAATTTGAAAGCAAAGCAGACATGATAACAGACATGACACACATGGGACCAAGCCACTAAGGTGTATATGTTAATTTAACTGAATGATTAGGTCTTCATTAGCCAACAGTAATTAATACATATATACCTTGCAGTATCAAACTGAGGGAGACTGAAAACAACATGATTTCTTTCTGCAACTTGGGACAAACTTTAATGACTACAATCCAAAGTTTTCTCTTTGAATTTGTGTCAGAGTGGAGCATTTCAGGAAAGTGAAACTTTTGTTTATCTTAATTAAGAGAAGAGT
>CM042378.1:31502010-31519510 GCA_023634145.1 Thymallus thymallus | reverse complement strand
AGTAGTATAAACAGTAGTATACTCATTGGTATAAACAGTGGTATAAACAGTAGTATAAACAGTGGTATAAACAGTAGTATAAACAGTAGTATGCTCATTGGTATAAACAGTGGTATAAACAGTAGTATAAACAGTAGTATAAACAGTGGTATAAACAGTGGTATAAACAGTAGCATAAACAGTAGTATAAACAGTAGTGTAAACAGTGGTATAAACAGTAGCATAAACAGTAGTATAAACAGTAGTATAAACAGTAGCATAAACAGTAGTATAAACAGTGGTATAAACAGTAGTATAAACAGTAGTATAAACAGTAGTATACTATATATCTGGCTTGTGGCAATGCTGCTTTTTGCATAATGCTCACCTGTGACAGGGGTTACATTTACTGTGCGGTTAGGTTTATGTAAATAATGTCATGAAGTGTATTCAGTAGGTCAGCTTAGTCAAGTCTTCCCCTGGAGACTCCAGACCAGGTCAGCTTAGTCAAGTCTTCCCCTGGAGACTCCAGACCAGGTCAGCTTAGTCAAGTCTTCCCCTGGAGACTCCAGACCAGGTCAGCTTAGCCAAGTCTTCCCCTGGAGACTCCAGACCAGGTCAGTTTAGTCAAGTCATTCCCTGGAGACTCCAGACCAGGTAAGCTTAGTCAAGTCTTCCCCTGGAGACTCCAGACCAGGTCAGCTTAGCCAAGTCTTCCCCTGGAGACTCCAGACCAGGTCAGTTTAGTCAAGTCATTCCCTGGAGACTCCAGACCAGGTAAGCTTAGTCAAGTCATCCCCTGAGACACAAGACCTGGATATCGTGGCACAGCAAGGCACAAGAGCAGGGCACACACAAACACAAATTCAGACACACTCAGATGCCAGACATAGGGCAATTTCAAACATATTTACTTCTATCTATGGACACTTAACACCTTCAGATTGGTTTGAAATCACACAGTACTTTACAGTCTGACAGTCAGAATGAGATGAAAAAGCTCAGTGTTCACTCAGTACCTATCATATAGACAGAAAAGAAAATGTCAGCATCATATCATCAAAGAGAGACTCATTCCCTCTGCTTCCACAGCCCTCCCGCAGGGTACACACTGGTTGAATCAACATTGTTTCCACGTAATTTCAATAATAGACAGTGGGCTCCTTCAGTCCATAGTGAACTGTTATCTACATAGGACAGTTATATATAAAAGCATTCAGGAGATTAAAGAGAATGAACCTGTCCATCACGATGTACTCTGCTTTAGTTAAGGTGAACTAATCCTTATGAATAAGAAGTTCTTAAGGCCACAATAGAGTTCCACTCCCCCTTTCTTAGCTAAGTTTAAATCATGTCTGATTTAAACTTGACTGAGTACATTATGCAGATTTATTATAAAAGGTGCACTTGGTTTACATGAAAGCATTTTGCTGTCTCACTAGAGGGGAAAATGTATATGAAAAATACATTATTTCAATGATGTAAGAACTGTTGTCTTTACTTAATATTGTTATTTATTTCCTTCTTAAAGGTCAGGTCACTTTAGGTCTATTTGAGTACAAAGTCATTTCTCAGAACCATTCCATTCTCCATCCTCTCCCCTCTTTCTCTCCATTCTCCATTCTCCATCCTCTCGCCTCTTTCTCTCCTTTCTCCATCCTCTCCCCTCTGTCTCTCCTTTCTCCATCCTCTCCCCTCTGTCTCTCCTTTCTCCATCCTCTCCCTCTTTCTCTCCTTTCTCCATCCTCTCCCCTCTTTCTCTCCTTTCTCCATCCTCTCTACTCCGTCTCTCCTTTCTCCGTCCTCTCAACTCTGTCATTCTGCTCATTGTAAAGCTTTACATAAAAACAGCAGACCACTAAGAGAGGGGAGGATGGAACGAGGGATGGGAGTGGAGAGGGTGGAGGAAAGGAAGATTGAATCCCTGAGGGGAAAGATGTGGTCTTCCTCTCTGGCATGGCTCTTAACCCCGGCTGCTCCTGAAAGTCAGAAAGGTTAGGAATATTTAATGTGGGAAATCGGAATGTTAAATGCAGAGCAGTAATGGTTGGGATTAAATGCAGAGCAGTAATGGTTGGGATGTTAAATGCAGAGCAGTAATGGTTGGGATGTTAAATGCAGAGCAGTAATGGTTGGGATGTTAAATGCAGAGCAGTAATGGTTGGGATGTTAAATGCAGAGCAGTAATGGTTGGGATGTTAAATGCAGAGCAGTAATGGTTGGTGGATGTTAAATGCAGAGCAGTAATGGTTGTTGGATGTTAAATGCAGAGCAGTAATGGTTGGGATGTTAAATGCAGAGCAGTAATGGTTGGGATGTTAAATGCAGAGCAGTAATGGTTGGTGGATGTTAAATGCAGAGCAGTAATGGTTGGGATGTTAAATGCAGAGCAGTAATGGTTGGTGGATGTTAAATGCAGAGCAGTAATGGTTGGGATGTTAAATGCAGAGCAGTAATGGTTGGTGGATGTCAACATTAGGAACAAGGGAAAGTGAAGGAAAGTCATTAATCACACACACCACCACACATTCTCAGACTCACATAGGCTATCCCACATAAATAAATACTATAGTATAATATGGTATACGGTAAATACTATAGTATTCACTGTAGTGTTTTTCTAGATTTTATTGTAGTATTCACTGTAGTGTTTTTGCAGACTAAAATCTACAAAAACACTACAGTGAATACTGTTGTATTTATTGTAGTATATTGTAGTATACATTAGTAGTTACTATAGTTACAGATAACTATAGTAAAATACAACTTTTGTTTGTACTACATTAATGAATGTAGTGTTTTTGCAGATTGTCGTATACTGTAGTATTTAATATTGTGTTTTTTCTTGATTATATTTGACATAGAAAATCAAGGCTTTTTCCTTCTGGAAACCTACTGGAGAAATACTACTATCTTGGCTAAATAATTTCATAGGAGAGTAGTTAGAGCATATTTTCTATAACCTATAGTATTTCATAGGAGAGTAGTTAGAGCATATTATCTATAACCTATAGTATTTCATAGGAGAGTAGTTAGAGCATATTTTCTATAACCTATAGTATTTCATAGGAGAGTAGTTAGAGCATATTTTCTATAACCTATAGTATTTCATAGGAGAGTAGTTAGAGCATATTATTATGATTATTATTATTGCTTATCTGTCTTTTATGGTTTTGGTTCCAGATATCTGATGGATGTATTGGTTGGTGATGTACTGTATATGGGTGAAGGTAATCTGAATGCTCGATTCTGGATTCTTTGCAGTCAGTTAATTTGTGGTGTGGAGGCTGTGATCCAGGCGGGTAGTGTGTATTCAAAGAGTGATCTGATGTAGCTAAAATATACTTTCATGTGCTGCTCAGTGTTTCTTTCCACAAAGTGCTTTTAAGTGATTCATCCTCTTCCGTCCTTGTCCCTCGCTGTTCACAATTTGTTTTTGATTGAGTGCAGGCGTTGGTGGTTATCTGCTAGTATGTTGTGCCAAATTTTATCAAATGCCTTTTCTACGTCAAAGAAAACAACAATATATATATATATATATATATATATATATATATATATTTTTTTTTTAAATGTCTTCCGATAGTCTTCAAATATTGTCTGTTGTTGATCTGTTTCTTCCGAAGCTTGCCTGGAGTACTCCAAGAAGGCCCTGTCTTCTACATGGCAGCTTATTCTGGAGGTGAGTACCCTTTCAAATAGTTTCCCCACATGGCTGAGGAGGCCGATTGGGCGATAGCTTGAAACGTTCTTTGGGTCTTTGTCAGGTTTGTGGATCATGTTGACGGCTGCTGTTTTCCAGGGTTGTGGGAAGTGGCCGTGTTTGAGACACGAGGTGAAGAGGTTGGAGAGGAGGTGAAGAGGTTGGAGAGGAGGTGCAGGTATTCTTCAGGTGCTATTTTTAGTAGTTTGTCTTCTCCAGGTGCTTTTCTTTTCATTTCTTTAGGTGAGTCTTGATTTCTGTGATTGTTGCAGCTCAGATGAGTGTCTGGTCTGCTGGAGCCAGGAGAGCTGTCTGTGTCGGATGACAGGTGAGTTGTGTGTTTGGGATTGTTACAGCATGGATGAGTTGGTGGTCTGCTGGAGCCAGGAGAGAGGTTCTGTGTCGGATGACAGGTGAGTTGTGTGTTTGGGATTGTTACAGCATGGATGAGTTGGTGGTCTGCTGGAGCCAGGAGAGAGGTTCTGTGTCGGATGACAGGTGAGTTGTGTGTTTGGGATTGTTACAGCATGGATGAGTTGGTGGTCTGCTGGAGCCAGGAGAGAGGTCTGTGTCGGATGACAGGTGAGTGGTGTGTTTGGGATTGTTACAGCATGGATGAGTTGGTGGTCTGCTGGAGCCAGGAGAGAGGTTCTGTGTCGGATGACAGGTGAGTGGTGTGTTTGGGATTGTTACAGCATGGATGAGTTGGTGGTCTGCTGGAGCCAGGAGAGAGGTTCTGTGTCGGATGACAGGTGAGTGGTGTGTTTGGGGTTGTTAGGGCAGGAGTGCAGGAGTGCAGCTTTTGTAGATGGTTTTTGAACAGTATGTCCTTTTCTTCATTATTCTCTATGGGTTGACCTTGGGACCTTAGTGTCAATATTGTGTTGCTCTTTGTGTTTCCAGTAATAGTCTTTATTTTCTGCCAGAAGGTGCGTTGGGTTGGAGTCTTTGTCAAGCTGTTTTAGAATGCTGTCCGTTGTTTCTGCTTGTGCAGGGTGAGTTGTTGTTATATGTGGTTCTTGAGAAGGTTTATTTATATGTTTTGGTGTGGGGTGATCTGGTCTCAATGTGTTATGTCCTTAATTTTCTCATCTCATGGATGAGGTAGAATAGGTGATTTGGGAGTTGTTGTTGATGATTTCCAAACCCTGTAGAGAACACAATATATAGTTTCTCACTCATAGGTGGCACAAATGGTGATATGGGGGAGAGGAATGGGCAGGTATATGCAAATGAAAAACTGTAGTAGGGTAATACTTTTTATTTTTACACCTAGCGTCATAACACATTATGACACCGTCATAACTATGTCATAATATGTCACAACACCTGACGTAACCTGTCATAACATTGTCACAACACTGTCGTCATTAGGGGGAGACACATATATTGAAATGTGTTGTGACATATTTTGCAATATTTTATGGTTTCTTATAAACCCTACATAAGAGTGTAAAAGCCCACAATTCCATTCTACTTGTAAATAGTATGTTATATAACATTTCATAAAATTGGCAATTGTATTACTATTGTGATTACACACATTGATATCAAACATGTGCCTAGCCCAATGCTCTTTCACTGATGAATGTAGAAACTGGACAGAACACCCTCTTTGGGACTGATGACTGACATTTGGTCATGTACGTGATAGGCCTAGCTGGCTTATATTATTACCCTCACAACAACAACAAATGTCCTGTGATAGATGAATCGGCTGTTGTTATCATAAAAAACCTGTCGATGTGCCCTTGAGCAAGGCACTCAACCCTACAATTGCTCCAGGGGCTGATCCTGCCGTCATTGTAAATAAGATTTTGTTCTTAACTGACTTGCCTAGTTAAATAAAGGAAAAAGAAAAAAAAATCATCACTGTCATCTTGGCTGTTGTTATCATCACTGTCATCTTGGCTGTTGTTATCATCACTGTCATCTTGGCTGTTGTTATCATCACTACCATCTTGGCTGTTGTTATCATCACAACCATCTTGGATTTTGTTGTCATCACTGTCATCTTGGATGTTGTTATCATCACCACCGTCTTGGCTGTTGTTATCATCACTACCATCTTGGCTGTTGTTATCATCACCACCATCTTGGCTGTTGTTATCATCACCACCGTCTTGGCTGTTGTTATCATCAGTACCATCTTGGCTGTTGTTATCATCACTACCATCTTGGCTGTTGTTATCATCACCACCATCTTGGCTGTTGTTATCATCACTACCATCTTGGCTGTTGTTATCATCACTACCATCTTGGCTGTTGTTATCATCACCACCATCTTGGCTGTTGTGATTCTCAAGTTGATCCTGTGCTCATAATCACAAAACATGATCATTCACTATGGTTCACTTCAGAGGGTTTGAGTGCAGATTTGTATTTTTCAAAATGATAAAGCGTGTATATGTAGCACATCACTACTTTATTGCAGGAGTGAAATGGAAATTAACATCTCTTTCACTCCACTGGAGGTTTATATTCACAGGAAGGCAACAACAATTAGTCTTTAATCACCACCACCATCATCATCAACACCATCATCATCACCACCATCATCACCATCATCACCACCACCATCATCACCATCATCACCATCATCACCACCACCATCATCATCACCACCATCATCATCACCATCATCATCATCACCATCATTATCATCACCATCATCACCATCATCATCATCACCATCATTATCATCACCATCATCATCATCACCATCATTATCATCACCATCATCACCACCATCATCATCACCATCATCATCATCACCATCATTATCATCACCATCATCACCATCATCATCATCATCACCGGCATCATAGTCCCCAATGTTCCTCGTCACAAAACGCCCCTATCTCGGTTTATTTCCAGGTTAGATGCTTTTTATCTATCTGAATGAACTAAACCTGAACCTGATATTCCTGCCTGCTGGACACAGTCAACTGCAATCATATTTAAATCATGTTTCTCTAACAAACTACTATGACAACTCTTGTAGCCACATTTTAAATTGTCACAGTAGGACTAACACTGCTACTTTTAATGCTATGTTAGTTGCTTGGATCATTTAAAAACATGATGTGGCAGTTTTTCTTAACTAGAAAAGCTACTAACTTTGGTATAAAGTAAAATTATTCTGTGGAAAATAAGTAACATTCAGAGCATAAGGCTAGAGGATTTCTCCTGGGCTCCCTGAAGTAAAAAGACTGGGTTTTACTGAGTCTGATGAATATTTTAACTTCCAGAGCAATTACAGCTTTCTAAATTAGAAAGAGCATTGCTGAACTGAAATATGCAAAAGCACCTCAGACCTTCACTAGCAGTGAGTTATTTGATTCATTAAGTGACTTACTTTACTAGCCAATGACTGTCAGTCTGTCCGTCTGTCCGTCTGTCCGTCTGTCTGTCTGTCCTTCTGTCCGTCCGTCCGTCCGTCCGTCCGTCCGTCTGTCCGTCTGTCCGTCTGTCTGTCTGTCCGTCCGCCCGTCCGTCAGTCAGTCAGTCAGTCAGTCAGTCAGTCTGTCAGTCTGTCAGTATGTCAGTATGTATGTCTCTCTGTCTGTCCATCAGTCAGTCTGTCTATCTGTTTGTCTGTCTGTCTGTCTGTCTGTCTGTCTGTCTGTCTGTCTGTCTGTCTGTCTGTCTGTCTGTCTGTCTGTCTGTCCGTCCGTCCGTCCGTCCGTCCGTCCGTCCGTCCGTCCGTCCGTCCGTCAGTCAGTCTGTCCGTTTGTCTGTCCTTCTGTCGGTCGGTCGGTCTATGTCTGTCAGTCTGAGAGTTTTTCTGTCTGTCCGTTTGTCTGTCAGTCTGACAGTTTGTCTGTCTGTCAGTTTGTCTGTCTGTCAGTCTGTCAGTCTAACAGTTTGTCTGTCTGTCAGTCTGTCTGTCCACCCGTCTGTCTGTCTGTTGTCTGTCTGTCTGTCTGTCTGTCTGTCTGTCTGTCTGTCTGTCTGTCTGTCTGTCTGTCTGTCTGTCTGTCTCTGTCAGTCAGTCTGTCAGTCAGTATGTCAGTTTGTCTGTCAGTCTGTCAGTTTGTCAGTCTGTCAGTTTGTCTGTCTGTCTGCCCGTCTGTCTGTCCCTCTGTAATGCTCACAAACTGGTGTTATTTCTTTGCCGATCTCTGGATGTGACCGAAGGGCCCTTTGCTGAGTTCTCCTGCCACTCATGTCTGTTACAAACAAAGAAAATATCAAATAAACAGAATCAGCGTTTTTCCTTTTCTGCTGACCACACTGCCCATTCACTCAGTCCAGTCCAGCAGAGATAACTTCCTGTCTGCCCCACACAGGAATACACACACACACACACACACACACACACACACACACACACACACACACACACACACACACACACACACACGCACACACACGCACACACACTCTAACACACACACACACACACATGCTGTATATACACACACACACACTTTTTCTGAATGTATAAATGTTAAAACAATTTCCAGATATTGAATTAGACAAGAAGTATTGGCATTTGAAAATAATTATTGGTGCTTGTTTTGTCGTTCCGGCTATTGAAACGGCAAGGCACATTCCAGTTGTATCACTATTATAGATTCAGCTGCTAACAAAACACATACAGAGGCCCTCCAATCGACCCCTGACCCCTTTCTCCCCGGTGAGCATGTATCCAATCATGTCCTTCTCTGATTGGGAGTGGCAGAGCAGATATTCTGTCCGATTCTTGGGATGTGCATGGAAAGCTGGAATAATAACGGGATTTGGCCCTCGCAGCATGGAAAGAGCAGGAGTAAGCTGGATTGCAGGTCCCTCAAGGGATGCACTGCGTGTGAGTGTGTGTGTTTGTGTGTGTGTATGTCTGTCTCTGTGTGTGTGAGTGTGTATTTACACATATGCATGTTTGTCTGCATTGATGGCGTGCATGATAGGGTATAAAATGTGTGTGTGTGTGTGTGTGTGTGTGTGTCACAAGTGCGTTTATGATGGGATATAAAATGTGTGTGTGTCACATGTGCGTGCATGATGGGATATAAAATGTGTGTGTGTGTCACATGTGCGAGCATGATGGGATATAAAATGTGTGTGTGTGTCACATGTGCGTGCATGACGGGATATAAAATGTGTGTGTCACGTGTGCGTGCATGATGGGATATAAAATCAGCTTCATATTGAGAAAGAAAAAATGTGAGTAGGCTTCTTGTTACATACTATATATTTTTACTTCTTGTTGCATATTTTCTGTCCCTTTCTGACCAATATTACATTTTGTCTTCACATTCAACAATGACCAGAGAGATTTTCCAGGGTTGTCATACCTAGGGAGATTCCTACAGGGCAGAATGAAATTATTTTGAATTATCATGGATATGTTCCAGAGTGTTGCTAGGATGGAACTCTGTAAGGAAAAGGCTGTGAGGATGAACATGCAGAACAATGTTCCCTCTGGTCCGAATCCCTCTCATCTCGTCTGTGTGTGTTTATGTGTGAGTGTGTGTGTATGTTTGTGTATGTGTGACGGGATGACAGCTATAATAGTTGATGTGTAAATCCCTCAGGATGGCACGGAACGGACAGGGAACATTCACACATGAAATATGGACTACGGAGAGCAGAGGGCTGTGACCCCATTTAAAGCACTGACATTTAACTGAAATATTTATTTAATAAGGAAGTCTACAAATGCTTGTGTGTGTATGTGTATATGTGTGTGTGTTTTCCTCTGTGTGTGTGTGCTCGCCATTTGTCTGTGTGTTTGTGTTTTTGCGTGTACATGTGAACACACAAGTGTATATGTTAGTGCGTGTGCAGGAGCTCGCGCGTGTGTGAGTGTGTGTGTGTGTGCATGTGCATGTGTGTGACTCCGGGCCAGCAGTAGAGACTAATACACCACCTGTAACTTTCACAAGCTGCCGGGCACGTCTCTCTGCCACCACAGTGAAATGAGGCAAGCTTTAACTCCTTCCTTCCCTGTTTCTGAGTGAGAGCTACACACCACTCTTCCTTCCCTGTTTCTGAGTGAGAGCTACACACCACTCTTCCTTCCCTGTTTCTGAGTGAGAGCTATACACCACTCTTCCTTCCCTGTTTCTGAGTGAGAGTAACACACCACTCTTCCTTCCCTGTTTCTGAGTGAGAGCTATACACCCCTCTTCCTTCCCTGTTTCTGAGTGAGAGCTATACACCACTCTTCCTTCCCTGTTTCTGAGTGAGAGTAACACACCACTCTTCCTTCCCTGTTTCTGAGTGAGAGCTATACACCACTCTTCCTTCCCTGTTTCTGAGTGAGAGCTACACACCACTCTTCCTTCCCTGTTTCTGAGTGAGAGTAACACACCACTCTTACTTCCCTGTTTCTGAGTGAGAGCTATACACCCCTCTTCCTTCCCTGTTTCTGAGTGAGAGTAATACACCATTCTTCCTTCCCTGTTTCTGAGTGAGATCTATACACCACTCTTCCTTCCCTGTTTCTGAGTGAGAGTAACACACCACTCTTCCTTCCACTCCCCCCTTTTTCCTCTCTCACCATCCATCCTTTATTTTTGTTTGGCAAAGCTGAACCTTAATTTCACAGCTCAGGGAGTGGAGAGCTCAGCTTCTTTGTGGTTACTTAATATTTGAAGGTGAAGTCTCTTCTCTTTGTTCTATAAGTTAAACGCACGGCTGCTTTGAAAGACTTGTACGGTTGCTGCAAACGGAAGAGAATGTCTGGTTGGTTTCATTTTGAAACACGCTAGGACATGGCTTATTATGGTCAGTGAAGCATAACGAGAATTACTAAGATACCTACTGTACGTAGGTGTGATCCTCAAATGTTTCTATCCAGCCAGGTCATACAAGATTGACATGGAAATTGGACGTCTATCCATGTCCTGAGGACGTTGGAAAATGCCTTCAAAACCAGCCAGGCATTGGATGGAGGTGATGGATGGATGTACTCCTGTGGCTCTGGATCAGAAGTTTATGTGTTCAATCCCAGTTGTAGACACTGTCTTTTGTTGTTGTTGTTTTTTAACCCTATTCCAAACCTTAACCCTTACCTTAACCATTAGGAATGAGTGAATAAAAATGGAACTATACAGAGCAGCAGCAGAATAAAAAGAAGAAGAAGAAGAAGCCACAAAAACTTGTTGGAGAACGTGGATGAACGTCTCATTCTGCACTGAGACTGTGAGAACTTTGGAGAACATGGTTGAATGTCTCATTCTGCACTGAGACTGTGAGAACTTTGGAGAATGTGGATGAACGTCTCATTCCGCACTTAGACTGTGAGAGCATTGGAGAACGTGGATGAACGTCTCATTCCGCACTTAGACTGTGAGAGCTTTGGAGAACATGGATGAAGGTCTCAATCTGCAGTGAGACTGTGAGAGCTTTGGAGAACATGGATGAACGTCTCATTTAGCACAGAGCTCTGCCTGGATAGTGGATCTGGTGTTTGTGTTGGTGTACATCATTGTGTGTTGGTCTAATGGTGACTTATATACACTGGATCAGTATTGGTCTTCTAGGCTTATATACACTGAATCAGTGTTGGTCTTCTAGTGCCGTATATACACTGAATCAGCATTGGTCTTCTAGGCCTAGCTACACTGGATCAGCATTGGTCTTCTAGGCCTAGCTACACTGGATCAGTATTGGTCTTCTAGGCTTAGCTACACTGGATCAGTATTGGTCTTCATAGACCTAATTACACTGGATCAGTATGTGTGTGTGTGTAGCTACAATGGATCATTAGGTGTGTGTGTGTGTGTGTGTAGTTACACTGTATCAGTATGGGTGTGTGTGTCTGCATAAACCCATTTAAATATAGGTGTGGTGTTAGCACTACTGGGCCTGACTTGAAATCCCATTCATGTCTGAGGATCTCTGTCATTGTCATTCTGTGGTGTACATATTAATGTCTGAGGATCTCTGTCATAGTCATTCTGTGGTGTACATATTCATGTCTGAGGATCTCTGTCATTGTTATTCTGTGGTGTACATATTCATGTCTGAGGATCTCTGTCATTGTTATTCTGTGGTGTACATATTCATGTCTGAGGATCTCTGTCATTGTTATTCTGTGGTGTACATATTCATGTCTGAGGATCTCTGTCATTGTTATTCTGTGGTGTACATATTCATGTCTGAGGATCTCTGTCATTGTTATTCTGTGGTGTACATATTCATGTCTGAGGATCTCTGTCATTGTTATTCTGTGGTGTACATATTCCCCCTCCTCCTACTGATGTTTTATTTTATTTTGCTTTCATGGCCCAAGGTCTCTGTGATTGATAGCACCGTGCCAGCTTCTCTCAGCGTATTTATCAAACGTCCACCACTCAGATTGGTATGGTGCATGCACACGCACAGGAATACACACACACACACAAGCACATAGACGCACAGACACACACACACACATACACACACCCATCCAGAGGTCAGATAGGCATCTGTCTCCTGTCTTCGATTACCTGTTTTTACGGCTTTCGGCTGAAAGTGAAATGGAAATGAGAAGTGTGAACGTTTGTGTGTGTGTGTATAGGAGAAATGGAGACAGACAGACAGGCAGGCAGGCAGACAGACAGGCAGGCAGACAGACAGACAGGCAGGCAGGCAGGCAGACAGACAGACAGACAGACAGACAGACAGACAGACAGACAGGCAGGCAGGCAGGCAGGCAGGCAGGCAGGCAGGCAGGCAGGCAGACAGACAGACAGACAGACAGACAGACAGACAGACAGACAGACAGACAGACAGACAGACAGACAGACAGACAGACAGAAACAAAGAAGACAAAAACCTGTACTTTATTTTTTTTACAAAGCACATCTCTTTGTTCTGTTTCTGCAGAGAGTATATTTGTATTCAGCATATTTTTAAATGTTGGCTCTTCATAAATATTGAACGTGTTCATTTGGACTGAGTTGTGATAGAGCCTCATTCTTTTCCGTTACCTGCACTGTAAAAAACCTCATTTAAACTAAACTGTTGGTCTTCTAAATGTGATGAGCCTTTATGGCTCTAATTCCACTATTTACGACTGAGCTCTCAGTGTTGGCTCCAGGAGAACAGGAATACATTACTGATCGTTGATCAAAGCCCCTAAAACTTATCGCTCCATTTTTCACTATCAACCAGAATTTCTAATTCACCCTCCAACTTGGAGAGACTGAGGGGGTGTTATGAGTTGAAAGTGCTTGTGTCTTATCTGCGCTACCAGGGAATATGCAAATGGTTGTTGTAATAATGTGTATCCCTGGCCAGGAGGGGAAGAGGTCAACCCAAAGAACTTCTCCCTGAGGAGGAACTACTGAAGACGGAGCGGAAGAGAGAGGTCGCGGGGACACAGACAGGGCAAAATATACTTTAATATAGAGAGAGGTCGCGGGGACACAGACAGGGCAAAATATACTTTAATATAGAGAGAGGTCGCGGGGACACAGACAGGGCAAAATATACTTTAATATAGAGAAAGGTCGCGGGGAAACATCTAAATATACTTTAGATGTTTCTATGAATTATTAATGGATAGTTATAGAATATTTGCCAGAATGTTTGACTTATATGTTAATACTCTATACCAGGTGTGCCCCTGCACTATACCAGGTGTGCCCCTCACTATACCAGGTGTGCCCCAGCACTATACCAGGTGTGCCCCAGCACTATACCAGGTGTGCACCTGCTCTATACCAGGTGTGCCCCTGTACTATACCAGGTGTGCCCCTCACTATACCAGGTGTGCCCCAGCACTATACCAGGTGTGCACCTGCTCTATACCAGGTGTGCACCTGCTCTATACCAGGTGTGCCCCTGCTCTATACCAGGTGTGCCCCTGCTCTATACTAGAAAAACATGAAGGAGTAAGAGGTAGAAGGAGGGAGAGAGAGGTAGAAGGAGGGATGGAGGGGGGAAGAAGAAGGAGAAGAGAGAAGGGTAGAAGGTGGTAGAGATATATATGTAGAGGTTATGACTGGTGGGCCTAGTAGTACTGGTGTATGCATGTCGTGTTTGACAGCTGTGAGGTAACAATGTGCAAACCAAGAAATGAGTGTCAACGGAAGCACTCAATGTGGTTGAACAACCATTAATATGGAACTAGGGGTTAGAACAGACTGCATCTGGCCTTAAGTAGCATCACCAGAGTGATTCACAGGCCAGCAATCCCTATTATTAGGATTCAAATCATCTAGAAGGTTTTGAAATGCTAGACCAGGCGTGTCAGACATCCCAGTCAGGGTCCTATTGCTACTCGCCACATGATGAACTGTACCAGCTACTTGTGCTCTATCTTGTTAGAACTGTCCAGAAACTGTACCAACCACTTGTGCTCAATTTTGTTAGAACTATCCAGGAAATTATTAAAATATTTAGAGAAAGTGTTTTTGAGTTCAGGGGTCAACATGTAAGGCTCTCTTCTTGTGTTTTTGTTTTCAGGGGTCAACAAGTAAGACTCTCTTGGTGTGTTTGAGTTCAGGGTGTCAACATGTAAGGCTCTCTTGGTGTGTGTGAGTTCAGGGTGTCAACATGTACGGCTCTCTTGGTGTGTTTGAGTTCAGGGTGTCAACAAGTAAGGCTCTCTTGGTGTGTGTGAGTTCAGGGTGTCAACATGTAAGGCTCTCTTGGTGTTTTTGAGTTCAGGGTGTCAACATGTAAGGCTCTCTTGGAGTGTTTGAGTTCAGGGTGTCAACATGTAAGGCTCTCTTGGTGTGTTTGAGTTCAGGGTGTCAACATGTTGGCTCTCTTGGTGTGTGTGAGTTCAGGGTGTCAACATGTAAGGCTCTCTTGGTGTGTTTGAGTTCATCATTCTCTGTTCTGGTTTAACAAACAGTATGTTAGAAATACAGCCAGTTAATTTTCTGTTTCGATTTTCATGTGTTTACATTGTTGTCATCAATCATCTCTGAGAGAGCACCATGGCAACTCTTCAAGGAAGAGAGAACGTTTGATACAGCAATCCCAGTCTCCTCTTTGGCGTGTGTGTGTGTGTGTGTGTGTGTGTGTGTGTGTGTGTGTGTGTGTGTGTGTGTGTGTGTGTGTGTGTGTGTGTGTGTGTGTGTGTGTGTGTGTGTGTGTGTGTGTGTGTGTGTGTGTGTATAGGAGCAGTGTGGTGAGGCAGCCATCTTGCTCTTGTCTCTGTGTTTATAGATCCATTGTGACATTGACTGAGGAGAGAAGGCCTGGTTCACTGCAAACCTCAAAGACTCTAGCTAGCAGACTTCAGTGTTGGAGTGGTTGAGCGTCAGAGGCGTCACGTATTCATCAACAGTCATGAGAACCAGACTGGCCTATGCTAGACTCTAGAGTAATGAATCAGTGATAGAGAGAAGGGGAGAGAGAATGAGAGAAAGACATTTATAGAGCGAGAGCTGTGAGACAAGGGACCAAGAATGCTAAAATGTTAACAACCCTGGAGTCAAAGTCACCTCTGCGAGACCATTACTGTCTCTCTCCTCTCTCTCTTCTCTTTCTTTCCATCTTTCTGCCTGGTTCTCTCTCTCTCTCTCTTTCACCCCTCTCCCTCTCACATGTTCTCTCTCTCTCTCTTTCACCCCTATCCCTCTCACATGTTTACTCCCTCTTCACCCCTCTCACATGTCCTCTCTCTCTCTTTCACCCCTATCCCTCTCACATGTTCTCTCCTTCTTGGTGTATTTAGAAGGCAGGAGAGAGGTGGGAGGGTATTTATGGTAAAAATAAATAATTTTAGCGGTAATGCCACCCACTGCCAGAGTGTCTCAGAGAGCTGCGCCAGGGAGCTAATTCAGTCTTTATTAAAGCAGTTTGTGTTTGCATGTGTTTGTGTGTGTGCGTGTGTGTGTGTTTGCTTGTTGTGTGTGTGTGGCACAGAGCCTCATAATAATGAAACAGGATTAAGTGAAGGGATTGGCTAAGGATGGCTGAGGTTGAAACTAGAGCTTGTTTATGGGAGCAACATGACTCCTTTGAGCGACAAACTTATTCCCTAAACACATCTTTTGTATATTTGTGTTTGTTTGTTTGTGCTTGTGTGTGTCAAATCAATTCAAGTTGTATTTGTCACATGCGCCGAATACAACCCCCTGGTGGAGGTTCTTGTTACGAAATTTCCCCCTCGGGGATCAATAAAGTATCTATCTATCTATCTATCTATCTATCTATCTATCTATCTATCTATCTATCTATCTATCTATCTATCTATCTATCTATCTATCTATCTATCTATCTATCTATCTATCTATCTATCTATCTATCTATCTATCTATCTATCTATCTATCTATCTATCTATCTATCTATCTATCTATCTATCTACCCAGATATTTTGTTCTCGAGCAGAGGTTTACAAAGACCCTCAGGATCCTAATTAATCAAATCAAGGGTGGAGGTGCAAGATTGTGAGTTATCTTGTAAACCAGTTAGATGTCTGAGAACAGAATTAATTTGGGATCAAGGATTATGCCGAGGTAGTTAAGGGTGGGATCAAGGATTATGCCGAGGTAGTTGAGGGTGGGATCAAGGATAATGCCGAGGTAGTTGAGGATGGGATCAAGGATTATGTCGACGTAGTTGAGGGTAGAATCAAGGATTATGCCGAGGTAGTTGAGGGTGGGATCAAGGATTATGCAGAGGTAGTTGAGGGTGGGATCAAGGATTATGCAGAGGTAGTTGAGGATGGGATCAAGGATTATGCCGAGGTAGTTGAGGATGGGATCAAGGATTATGCCGACATAGTTGAGGGTAGGATCAAGGATTATGCCGAGGTAGTTGAAGGTGGGATCAAGGATTATGTCGAGGTATTTGATTTCTGAGACCGTTTTGATCTTTTGGCCGTTGATGAGGATGTTGGGGTAGACCTGCTGCTTATGATTGATGGGAAAATACATGGCCACTGTTTTCTCCACATTTAGGCTGAGACAGGACTTGTTGAGCCATTGTGAAACGTTCTCCATAACTGATGTAAATTTTATCCCGTTAGTCAACAACATGAAAGCAGATCTAATTAAATTGAAAAATCTCCCCATAAATATTACAGGTAGAATAAAACTCATTAAGATGGCATGGCACCCACATTTTTTTGATGTATTTTCTGTAACACCAACTACCCCACCAAAGACATTCTTTTAAAAAAGTATACCCAGCCATAACAGACCTCATATGGACAAATAAAACTCATAGAATAAAAAGGAAAGTTTTACATGTCCCTAAATCTGTGGGTGGTTTTAACCTTCCAGACACGGAATTGTATCAACTCGCCACCCAAGGCTTTTACTTAACATTTTGTTAAATGCACTAAAGATAATATTTTCACATGTTTGTTTTCAAAGGATGGAGCTAAGAACATTAACAACGTCATAGTTAAGAACACTATAACAATATGGAAGAAAATGAAACGGATTCTACAAGAACCAACATCACTCCCTAAAAACCCACACCTATGAAACAATCCTCGGATAGCTTTTCAGAATTCACTGATAAAAATCAGTGCTACAGCACAACAGCGGAGTCATTTGTGAAGTATAAAACTAAAAATGACTCAATAATTCATGCCTTCTGGGAATGCTATGAAGTCCAAACGTTATAGGCGGAGCAAAAAAGTTGGCTGTCAGAAGTTTTACAATGTACTTTTAATCCGTCTATCGACATATTTCAAGACATGGCATATGATCCACCACCTGGATTCGGTCTTATGTAGCAACATACGAAATTGTGTTTCTTTTTTTACATTGGATTAAAGGTATATCATAGACTACAGTTGAGGAACAATGGGAAAGTAATTATGCTTTGAAAGTTGATACATTTAACCCTACTTTTGAGAAAATGGCCCTTGAATGTTTTGGTAAACCTACAGGAGGGCTCTTCTTTGTCTACAC